>QFDD01005665.1:0-10856 GCA_006871305.1 Vachellia collinsii | reverse complement strand
AAGTGCAGTGCCAGTAGTGAGCTGCTTGTCGCCTTGCGTTCATAAAAGGGGACGAAGCAAAGGGCTTTAGGATTTGTTACTCAATTTGATGTTCTTCTATCTTTTCTCTTTGCTCATAGACTATTGAAAGTCAATAACAATGGATGCCTCTAAGATCCGTCAATTGGAGACCTTCATTGAGCAGTGCAAGTCTAATCCTTCAATCCTCAGCGATCCTTCTCTTTCCTTTTTCCGCGATTACCTCGAAAGGTAAAAGAATTTCTCTGATTCGTTTCTATTAGATCATGGTATTCCTGGTAAAGATTTTGTTTTTAATTTCTTTTGGGTGTTTTCTTATTGGTTTCAGTCTGGGCGCAAAACTCCCTTCTTCTGCTTTCTCCAATGAGGTAATCTAATATTCTTGAATCTTAGTTTCTTTTTATATGAGTAGTGTGCGTATATGAATATTGATTTGTATCGTTTTGCTGTAAAAGGGGCGGGTGGATAGCGATGACGAAGGAGAAGATATTGACGGCGGACAAAGCAAGGTGGATGAAGTGGAAGATGAAGATGAAGATGAGATAATTGAATCTGATATTGAGCTGGAGGGTGAAACCGTTGAGCCAGATAATGATCCTCCACAGAAGGTTTTTCTATGACGCTTTATTTTTCCCTGTTTATTAAGATATAATCCTTTTTTTTTCCCGTTTATTGAATGGATATATGTTATATGCAGATGGGAGACTCCTCTCTTGAGGTGACTGAAGAGAGCCGTGATGCTTCCCAAGCAGCTAAAGCTAAAGCCATGGAAGCCATTTCTGATGGTATCATCAATTTGTTTGTGTGGTTACTGACATGGTACATATATATGATTTCTTTTTTTTTAATTTTGAAATGTAGGCAAGTTGGAAGAGGCAATTGAAAGTTTGACGGAGGCAATTATACTCAACCCTACCTCTGCTATTATGTATGCCACCAGAGGTATCGCTGGATTGTGTTTGTTTGAAGTATTTTCTTTTTGTTAACTAATATTGAATGTTGATTGGTTATGTTTCAATGAGCATTTACAGCTACCGTTTACATCAAAATGAAGAAACCTAATGCTGCAATCCGAGATGCAAATGCAGCTTTGGAGGTTATGCTCTTACTTCTCTGTTGTTTTATGACTATGAAGAATGATCATATGCTTTTTGAGGGATTTTTAGATCTGAGAATACATATCATTGTAACATCTATATAAGAATGATAAGATTGTATTGTAATTAAAAAAAAAAAGAATGATAAGATTGTATTTACCTAAAAAAAAGATAGAAGATTGTGTTAATTTAATTTTACTGATATATGTTGAGTATTTAAAATATGTTATTATCACTTAGTACAAGGATTATAAGATATTACATATTAAAATAAATATGCATATTCCAGATAAATCCTGATTCTGCCAAAGGGTACAAGTCTCGTGGTATGGCCCGAGCAATGCTTGGTCAGTGGGAAGAAGCTGCAAAGGATCTTCATTTGGCTTCAAAGTTGGATTATGATGAGGAAATAAATGCTGTGCTAAAGAAGGTTTGATCTCTCTCTGTGTTTGTGTGTGTGTATGTGTGTTTTTTTATGTTTTTAAATTTAGTAACATTTAATTAATTGATATGATTCTAAGGCTTGATTTGAATTATTTTAAGTTCTTTATGAGGTTCAGTGAAAGCCTAGATATACATGTCTATTGTGAATCCCCTTACCCGTAAAAGAGCTGGATATATAATGTAGTATGACTATAACAAAATTTCTTCCCTTAAAAAGTCAGGATGCTACGAAGATCTATAGAGAATTGAAACAATGTTGATAAATGTTTAAAATTTTTTCGAAGATGGAAATATGCTGATAGAGGCACTAGAAATGGTTGCCACTTCTGGTTAATTGTCTCTTGACATGTAACTCTTTGCTGATGGTGATGCAGCTATTCATAGTTCCGCTGATGCTAGTTTGTATTGGAAATGAAATGAGGTAACGAAATTAAGGTGAAGAGGGAATGATATTCTGCAATTTTCTTAAAAAATTGAGGTAACAAAAATTCAGAGTCCCACTAATGCAATTTTTTTCCGCAAAAAAAGTGGTCAAACGAAAAGACTTGGGTCTCAAGCCATTTGATTTGCTGAGAAGTGAGTAAACATGTGTATATAAGGAGAGTAAATTGAGCTTTGAGTATGAATTGGGTGGGAAAGAAGAGGGCTTTATGTTTCTTAATTATTTTAATCACGTGGAAATGTGAATACATAAAGATCGCTTGAAGTTGAAATTAGAGTTAGCTGGTGCATAAGGATAAGTCATTGAGTTGTGCGAACTAGAGGTTGTTTATTTTCCTTCCCAACTGTAGTTGTACTTTGTACTCACACTCTATATAAGCACAAATGCCAGAATGATTGGAGTTGAAAGGTTTAAATAGATGTACAACTGCTCTGCAGCTGGTGTGTATTAAATTTTTCTTGTTTAATTACTTAACATGTGGCACTTTATTATTTTAACAAAAAGCAGGGATGAAGATAGGGTTGTGAAAATGTTTGGATTTATCAACAATCTCATTGCTTAGTATTAATTGTATAGGTGGAGCCAAATGCTCACAAGATTGACGAACATCGTCGGAAATATGACAGGCTGAGGAAGGAAAGAGAGGATAAAAAAGCTGAGCGTGAGAGACAACACCGCCGTGCTGAAGCTCAGGTTCTTTAATTTTAATATAAATAGTAGCTGAAACGCTTAACCTGCCATTGATTTCCTTATACTTAAGCTGTTGCTATCAAATATTTGTCTAGGCTGCATATGAGAAGGCTAAGAAGCAAGAGCAATCATCCTCCAGCAGAAATCCTGGAGGCATGCCTGGAGGATTTCCGGCCGGCATGGGGGGAGGCATGCCTGGAGGATTTCCTGCCGGCATGGGGGGAGGCATGCCTGGGGGATTTCCTGCCGGCATGGGGGGAGGCATGCCAGGCGGCATGCCTGGAGGCTTCCCTGGTGGAATGCCGGGAGGGGTGCCTGGAAATGTTGATTTTAGCAAAATCTTGAATGTAAGTTGATCTGGACTTGGTTTATTCTCACGCTTTTCTGTTGTTTGTAAAGTTAGGAGATGTTATGTTTTGCAATCTGATACATGCAAGTTTTGATTTTATTTTAGGCCTAGGTTGGATAGAAAAATGATAGTGCCCAAGCTATGTCTTTATATTTTATAACAATTTTTCTGCTGTTTATTATAGTCTCAATATCTATTGAATCTTGACTCAGGACCCTGAGCTGATGACAGCATTTAGTGATCCAGAGGTCATGGCTGCTTTACAAGATGGTAAGTAACAAACCAATTATGATAATTTTAGTTCAATCTCTTAGTTATGAAACCTCAAATCCAGAGATCATCTGCTGTTGCATGGAATTGATTTGGATGGGTGATATTATTATGAATCCAAAATAATGAAGGTGATTAGAACAGCATTTGAAACCTTATATCTGTCTTGAAATTGATGATTATCCGAAGGTAAAGTGCAATTTTTTCTCTTAATTTTCTGGCCATATTGGCTGGAGTTGGAACTTACTGGCAGTGCTCAGTGATAATTGGTTTGATTATCATTTAACTTCAATTTTTCTTCTTGGTTTCCTTTTTTGGGTTGGTTACAGTCATGAAGAACCCTGCCAATTTGGCAAAGCATCAAGCAAATCCTAAGGTGGCTCCAGTAATTGCGAAAATGATGAGCAAATTTGGAGGCCCTAAGTAAACAATTTGTGGAAAAGATGTGACTATTTCTGACTCTGGGGATACAAAATGTTTGATCTGTTCTGATGCTATTTTGTGTTCGAAGAAGGTCTGTTAGATTTTTTTTTTTTTACTCACAGTTATGCTTTGCCCGTATTGATGTTGGATTCTTGGATAGTTGGACTGTAACTTTCGCTGGCATCCCAAAAATTTATTTAAAAAGAAATTGGCATTATTTTTTATCATCTTTTTTATGCTAAGCACAAATATGTTTTTACCGGATGTAATCCTGTTTGAAACATTGTTGGATACTAAATGCTAACGCTTTTAGTGAAGATTTGAATTTTGGTTTGCCGTTTTGTTAACGTTGGTTATTTCTATGTCTCATCTTTTAATCATGAACTCACGCAACTAGAGTCACTGGACCAATGCAAAAGTAACTGGCATTGTTTATTCCATGGTGTGATTTGGAACTTTTAGTTCAAGACTAAAGGTTAGCGCTATTAATATTAAAATCCATGGTTTAAGGTTAAAGACTGTTAATGTAGTAATATACAAATAAATAAATAGTGATTTGGATGGCTCACGGATCCTGACAGAACCTTCCTTCTCACTTCATACTATGATGAAAGGCTCGACGATTAAGTTCTCTCTTTTAAGTCTTAACTTTGACGTTAAACCAATTTTATTCACAGCTGTTGATGCATCCGTTTGAAACTTCGAATTGGCTATGGGACTGATTTTATGCATTACAAAATGAAAATGTAAGAAGTTTGCTTCATATAAAGTTTAAATTTACTTCTTCATAAGTTAAACAAAAGGTTAAACTGTAATTTTAACAACAGAGTTTTTTTACTAGGAGGGTAAGTTTTGCAGGGTGCAATTTATGTGATTGGATATAATAAATGGGTTGATCTCTCATTACACAACGAATTAAGGTTCGAAGGCCCCATATTTAATGTTCAATAGTGCATTGAACATGATTGCTTTAGTTAGTAGGATACCTATGCTTTAACAACAAAAAAAAAGTTTTAAAAGATGCAAAATTGATACAACCTTTTAAAAATAAAGCAACTTTCACAATTACATTAATAAAAATGTCCTTCACATTTTTGATGTAGGATTGACTTGTTCTCCTTCTAACTTCATAATGGACGTTTGTAAGAATTTAACGAATTTACTAGAATTGCACGATTTTTAATAAATTATATATATTTTAACAACTTTCAAAATTTCATTGTAGCAGATACTCCTAACAAAAAATTTCGTTATTAAAATTACATGAAAGCCTTGAACAAAGTAGCCGCACTCCATCAGTTTGTGTCTGCCAAAATGTATATTGTGTGAATTTGAGGACACTAAATAAAATGAACTTTTGCACAATTGGGGAATGCATGTGTACACTGACGACCAAAAAGTCACCTATTTATTAAATGCCAGATTTAATGGGGGCACTTTTTGTACATGTACAAAAATCATCATCCTTATAACACGAAATGGGTCTTGTTACATGTAGAAAACAATAATGGTGGTTCATTGTTTAATCATGTCTTGGGATTGCTCAAATCGTCACAACACTGACTCCACTGTTGAATATGTGAACTCGTTTGTTCCACATGTATTAAAAACCGGATCGGTCTCTGAACCGGTTAAGGTAGTGGGTCAAGGGTTAGTGGGTCAGATCGGGGTCAACCCGTGGGTCAGACCGGTCATAACAAAATAATATAATTTAATAAAAAATACTCATGTTTGATTATGAACAAATTAATATCATAATATTTAAATAAAAAGGACATCAAATACATAATGTTTTGATGCATACATATCTTAGACTCACACAACTGTTTATTTGTAACAATAATAAAATACAATATTGAAAATATATGTCAAAAGTTGCAATATAACAAAATAATGAAATATTAAAACAAAATCAATAATAGTCAGTGGTAATTTGATTTAGTAATCCGAAAAATAAAAGTAAGAAATCATCAATATGATGACAAACTAAAGCAATAAATTTAATTAAAGGTAGTATAAGTTCATTAAAAATAAAAATAAAAAATCAGAATTTTTTTTTAAAAAAAGTCAGACTCGGGTTAGGACCGGTTTGCTCTGGGTTACCCGGTTTTAGACCGGTTCACCGCGGGTCAACAAAATCCGGGTTAGGGGATAGGACCGGACCGGTTGAGTGACCGGGTCAACCCGACTGGTCCGGGTTTTAATACACTGAGTTCCACTCAAAAATAAAAGTGAACATTTTCTTTCTTTAATTATTTCTTTGAAGAAAGTGAATTTGCGTTTAAAACCTAGGTTTCAAACCTTGGTTTCACAGAATCCGAGGTAAGTATGTGAGACAGTTTTGTCTCGGTTTACGTGAAAGTGATTTTGGGAATTGATTCCCAAACATCATATAAGTTTAAGCTTTTGGATTATGTTTTAATCTGTCATTCTGCCCTTAACACATCAGTCGTTCAAGTGGTTAATGCGTAATACCTTAGTGACGACTGCCTTACCCTGTAATTGCGTGATTACATTCTCAATTTTTTGTGGGCCATCAATTACACATTCAACTTTATACACCGATTTATTCTCCGATTGTTATACTCATCTAATTCTAAATATAATAGTCTAATTTATACTACAAACTAGATCTTACGATTAGAATTGTAGTGGTATTTTCTTTTACTTGTAAGTCATTTGAAAGATAGTCATCTTAATCATCCCCTCCAATAAATGTTGGCTTCTAGTGACCAAAAAGTGAGCAATAATAAAAATTATAGGAACTTGATTATAAGCATGATACCCTCTTCCCTTGGTATTCCACACTCAAGATGACCAATGAAGGATGAACAAGAAGTTATACTCCCTTTGGTTCCCAATATATATTGCTTATAAAAGAGTGGTTTTATTCAAAATATAAATGACTTTTAAAATAATTAATGCTTATTTTTCAGTTTTATCTTTGTAGTGAATTGCTCAAATGTGTGGTCAAAAAAAAAAAATTGCTCAAATGTAACCTCATATTTTTTTCCTTTGAAATCTCATTTAATATGGGTAAAGTTTTTTTTTAAAAAAATCAATTTAAAACATTTTTAATTGGTTAACTAATCATTTTTTATTCTAACGAATTATTTCAAGTGACTTGTATTATAGATTGGAGAGTAACCTTTCCCCTTAAGAAGCCATCCATTAAATTATCTTGCTAGCGACTTTCCAAATATTCATATTGGATTTATGCAGCCTTATCTCTTTCATCATTTTATTCTTTTTGTCCATGCCTTGTTTCTTTTTGTAAAGTTTAAAACCTTGTATGATTCCTTAAATATCATTTCATTTAGTATGGAAAATAAAAAACTTGGTGGTGATACCGAATGCAACAAAGAAACAAAGGAGGGCTGTGGCCTTTTACCCTAGCCTTGCAACTTTCACCTTCGTTGGTGTTAGATTACGGGTTCCATTTTGCTTGCTAATAGTTAAAAAAAAAAATGAAGAAGTGAAAAAGGGCATGAGATTGTGACTAATTGGAGAAAGCTTGAGTTTCCAACCAATTCCTTCTTCATACTCAAAGTCTTCTTCACACTTAATAACCTTTTAAGTGAGTGATTTGATCATATGAGGCACCAATTAAAATGGGGAACGTAGAACTTATGGACAATTAGGTATAATTAAATGGGGAATGAGAAAAAAATAAAGGAAAAGGAAATATAAAAGTTTTTTATGGGAAGTTCTATATGTGTCGATTTCTATAATCACAATATTATTTTTCCACCACAAATAAGAATTTTTGTTCATTACAAAATATGATAAAAATGTTAACAAAAATTGATCAAATTGACAAAGATGCAGCTCGAACCGTAACTCACAAGAATTTGAGTTTGAATTCTATTATTGGGCATTAAGATTTGCCCCAACCTTATTGAATCTTGGACACCTAATTTGTCTAAACTATTATTGTGAATTAAATAAAAAGTAAACAAGATTGGTGGGTCCATTGAAAAATTCTTAATTCCAATATTTTAAAACGCGGACTAGATATCGAGGTTAGTATGTCACAGTTCAAAGGTCAGATCAATTGGGTCATTTGGTTGGTCTGATGATGTAATAACTAAATAAAAAGTTAATATTTATGTATAATAATGTAAATAATAAATTAATAATAAGTTTATACAATTTTCCCCACTGCATCTTAAATCCAAGACCTCCGAATGCTCAAATAACTCTCACACTAGAAAGCCAAAGCCACGGAAGAGAGCAGTCATAATAAGTCTAATTGTCACCCTAACAACACCATAATATATGAATTTCAATTAAAAAACACCATATAACTATAATGATTTAAAAATATATTTGATATGATCATTTTTTAATTATATATATATTTTAATTCCTTCAGTGTACTTGTTAGACTCAAGAAACAAGGCAGTTTTCTAAAAACCATTTTAAATTCAGGTACAATTTTGGGTTCCATCTCAATAACAGCTTGACTTCGATCCAATCCAGTTCGACCACACAAACGGTTCAAACAGGTTGAACCTTCTAGTTCTTAATGCTTAATTCTCTTTGAGCCACGTTGAATATTTGAATCTAGTAGTTAAAAGATCATGTTCAAAGAGCTGTACTCCTATTAAATTCTAATTTATTTTCTTTTGACTTGTAGAGTGCGTGTTTAAGTAGGTTTTGGCTGTATAAATAACACTGTTAACTCTGAAATTAACAGGAATTTGGTGTGTTGGCTGCACGGCTCTAGTTCTAATTTTGGACTTTTTCCAAATGTATTTTTTGTGTTTCTTTAAATAATTGGATTCAAAACAAAATAAGTAACATTTTGATATCTTTTAAGTAAAAAATGATTTAGTTATCAATTGTTATGATTTTTCAAATATAAACACTATAAATTTGGGATGACCTTAATGTCTTTTATGGTGTTTTTCTTAAAAAAATCATGAAAAATTGAAAATTGAACCATTTTATACACATAAAATATCAAAATGTCACTCATTTTATATAAAATTTAATGATACAAAGAACACATGAAAAATACATTTGAGAATGATTCCAAAAATGAGGGCGTGCAGTTGACACCCCAGATTCAATTACAGTAGGGATTAGTGGCTATAACAAAACAAAGTATAGGGATCCAATAAAAAAGAAACAAAATTAGGGGGAATTACATTAAGGTTTAATGCAAGAAAATTAATATCAGAAAGATTCCAAGAGGTTGTTAATAACAAGTAAAAGAGCACTATTAACAAGTAGAAGAGCTACCATTAACAATCTCTTAGAACCTTTCTGATATTAATTTTCCTGTGTGGACTTTAATATAATTCCCGCAAAAAATTGTATGGCTCCAATGAAAATTGACTATAACAGTATAACTATAAGCACATGGCGATTAGTTTACCCTTTTTTTTTTATTACAATGGCAAGTTCAAAGCTTGAAAATTAGACAACAACTAAACAGGAAAGGGTTGAGAAACTCCAAAATAATCATAGCATCCACATTAATTAATTCTAGAGTGAGGGTTCTGCATAATAGTATTATAATTAATGTCTTCCTCCAAAAATATTTGAGCTTCCTTAATTGGCTAAGATACTTTTCTTATTGAATGGTGCTTCCTGCTGGTGCATCTCTCTCTTCAACGTCCCAATCGAAGAAAAGTAAATCTCTCTCACCTTGTTCATCTCTGATCGTAATGGCTGGTTAGATCCGCCATCTATCCTAACAGTTGCATAGATTTCAAAGAATCAGTATAAGCTTCGATTTTGCTAAAGTTATTGCGATAATGACGAGTTCAAAGGGAAGAGCAACAACATATTAGGAGGGCAAACGTTGGATCCACGCTTACGGCACTTCACTTTGCTTTCTATTCATGAACATTGACCTTTCAATGTTGAAAGTATCAATGTGATGATCACAATTCCAAAAGGGAGAGCTCAATCCCAGAAAACCAGCATAATACGAAGGATAGTACTCTAACTTGAATAATATTTAATACTCTCAAAAGTGTCATCTCATATGTTTTCACATCAATGAAAATGCTTCAGCCACCCTTTTTTGTGTCAAATTTATATCGTAATAGGTTATGTAAGGGAAAAAACAATGAAGGGCGATTGGTAGGTATTTTTATTAAAAAAGATATAATAACATAACACTTCAAAAACACGTATTTCTCTTTTAACTTAATTTATAAATCACATCATATTTATAAAGCTTTTTGGGTGTGCGATATAGTTAAAAGCCTGTTTTCACCTATAGGCAATCACTTCAGCTACCGTAGGAACTGAATTTTCAAAACTTAGTACAGTGCTGTGTGCTTACGAGGGAGCTGATGAGAGAATGAGGTAAGGTAGAGACTCGACGAATCATGTCCTTTGATTATTATGTAGCCATTCGTGTTAACATATATATATATATATATATATAAGTCGGATGAGTAATTCGTGGTAAAGATGCTAACCCAAATTTGTGGTCATCTAATTATAGCCATGAAAGACACACACACACATGCACGCGTCTTTAATTATGTTACTGACTTCTCTTTGGTTTGTGTTTAATCAACATTCCAGAAGATTGGAAATAGGGAGAATTATTATGAGGTCTAGTATAAAAGATTTTACGATTAAACAGTCTTCTGAAATCACGTATTTACTTTTAAGTTCCGTTAACAACTATACGTACTGAGATGGAGTTGTTAATCACAGCCCCATCTTAGTGCATTAACATCTTCACAAGATATAAAATTATTATACGTTTTGTGAGACTGTTTAATTATAAAATTCCTTAGACAAAACATGATAATTATTTTTCCAAGGAAATATTTGAGATATCTCCTAGTTCATTAATTTATTGTCTTGTGCTTAAAATTCTCATCCATTGCATTTGTTGTGATCCGCAGGATGACTTTTGATTCCTGGAGATATATCTTACTTCAGAAATTGTTGATTCGTATGGGACAATATATGAACATGTACATGTCAAACTACTAATATACTAATAATATAATATGTGTGTGTATCTCTATTTCTATCTATCTATCTATATTACCTGAAGCAAAGGAAAGATCATTAAGGAAATGTATACGAGAGGTAAAGTTAGAGCATGATTAGCATAAGGATTAGAAACCGTGTTGTAATTATTTGG
>QFDD01005664.1:0-10186 GCA_006871305.1 Vachellia collinsii | reverse complement strand
AATAATAATAATAATAATAATAATATATATTCCTCCTCCACTGTCATGAGTCTTGTATATATAACTCAGAGAATAAAATTTTATTAAAATTAGATGGATGTACATAGATTCTTTTAAATTGCATGACAAACATGGTTTTATTTTCAGATCAGTAGGGGTAATAATTATGTCCATTATAAAAAATATTAAGAAAATCATAAAAGCCGCCATTGAATACCTTAGTTGGTGACAAAATATTGACTATCGCCTTAAAAAAATGAAAGTCTGTTTGTTTTTCCAATCTCAAGTTTGACCGGAAAAGGTGTATATGACCAAATCACAAAGATGAGGTCACAAGGGACATTACCACTGCTCCATTTAGTTAGCTTTAATTTGAAGCTTGAAAATGCCCAATTTAAAGTATATACTACTTTTTAAGAATAATTTAAATAATTTCAACTATAAAATATTATGATTCCCAACAATATTCAACCATATTGCAATACCATGGGTTAGTTTTTTTATAAGTTAAAATGTTTCAAAGGAACTGCAGTCAGTCCAAAAATATTCAATTTAAAACTG
The DNA here is from genome assembly GCA_006871305.1 of Vachellia collinsii. Lineage (NCBI taxonomy): Eukaryota > Viridiplantae > Streptophyta > Magnoliopsida > Fabales > Fabaceae > Vachellia > Vachellia collinsii. Next base: position 9,625 of record QFDD01005664.1, on the reverse strand, counting down.
AAATAACAAAGATTTTGTGGGATTTTTTTTTTAACGCCAAAGCAACTTCGTCTATTCTGAGGTTTACGCCTCTAATTGAAAACTAATATTGTCATTATCCATTCGTGGTCATTTTCATATCTGTTTGTATAAAATTTTTATTTTTTAATTTATGCAGCACACCAAACAAACAACAGAGGAATCCTAGCTGAGGGAAAAGAGAATAATTAGTAGGAGGAATCGGATAACCAAAAGGCTTCTTCACATTAACATTTAAAAATCATGTTTACACATGTTGAGATAAAATAAATATTACATATTTATTTTGTAAACTATCAATCGCGTCAGAAAAATGGTTTCTACCGTTAATCCAAATAAACATAAATTAAAGTCCCATGGAAGTAATTTTACAGAAATGAAGTGCCAATACAATCCAGAATTACCATATGGAATTTAGTTTGAGAATAACATTTGAAAAGTGATTGTATGCAATCCGAGGTAAGTATATAAGAAGAGTTTTGTTTTGACTTACGTAAAAGTGTTTATAGAAACCGTTTCCAAACATGCTCTAACAGACTAAATGAAAATCAAGTTTTGTTAGACAATTACTGAAATGCCCTGCATTTATTTTCTTTTGGAAGCCGAGAGGGGTTGAGTTCAAGACTCCTCGAGGTGGGTTACCTTGGAGGATTTCCAGCTCCAATAAAATAAAGAGTAGAGTGCAAGGTTTAATTTTTAACGAGTCCCTTGGACTTACAAATTAATTTCGGACCACAGTTGAGACTTACCTGTGTCACAGTGTAATGTGATTCGCTCTAACTGACTGGTAATTTCCTAATAAGCCAAATACGACAAAGGCCATGAAGCCATTCAACTCTTTTCCAACTCGGCACACCGTGGCATTGCCCATTCCCAGCGAAGCCGACATTCTCTCCAATCAACTTCTTTTGTCTCTTTCCCCAAATTATCCCTCCTCTTCCCTTCTTTTTACGCTTCACTCCTTCAATTTTCCGTGTCGGCTTCTTCTTCAAGATCATTCTTACAAGTAAACCCCTATTAAATCCTTCCACCAAGTGAACAGTGTCGCCGTACATATGCGGTGTTACATTTGGTACCTAACGTTTCTAAGTTCAGGAAAGTGCAATGAATGTGATTGTTACGTTTTTTACGTGAACAGATGATATTGTGAAGTGAAAATATAAAAATTTAAAGGCCCTGTTTGTTCCCCTTTCAAAAAACATTTTTTAAAAAATAGAAAAAGTTTGTTTAATGTTTTGTTGTTAATAAGTTTTTTTTTTTTTTTTTTTTGCGTTTCTTGGTTTTCACTTAAAAAATTTATTCTGACTTTTTTCTATAATGACCTGCGTTCTAAATGCAGTTTTTTTTAAACAATCATTCAAATGTATTTTTTAATTTTTCCTTTATAAAATATATTTTAAAAAACAGTTTCATAGAACAATTTTGAAAACAAAAAAAAGCAGAAAAAATCCCAAAGTTTATAATTAAATTTATAACAATATCTATCTACATGTGATTTAAAATTATTAAGAAACAATAATATTTATAAGTTATCAATAATACGACTTATATAAAATTTTGCGTAAAACACATGACTCACATTTTATTTTATTATCCATGATAAAATACACTTGCAGGTATATGTATTTTCATTTTTGAGTGGGCAAGTGAAATGCTTGTTGGTAGAATTTTGACTTGTTAAATATCACTATATCTTTATGTTCAATCAAACTTGTCGATGTTTACTGTATATACTCAAAAAATGATTTCGGTCTGATGAGTTCGAGGTTTAGCAGACAAGACCAGCTTAAAATATGATTTACCAAGAGTCTTAATGATCAAGCACTTAGAGGAGCATGTGAAACCACACCTAGAGCTCGTCTACATCTCCAGCTCCCTCTAACATCAGATCAGATAGTCATGATCCAGAAATCTAGCGATCACTATCCCAAAATTTCTGAGAGTCGTCAAATATAGCCAACGGGTAACCACGACCAGCAACCAACTATTTATTTTTACTTTATCTTTTATTGTAAACACATTAAACGCACTATACTCATTGCATCCTCTCTAATTTCTCTTGCTCTTCTCCCTTATCTGTACTCTCAATACAATCCTCAGTCATCCCCTTTCTTCATCTCATGTTAACTGCATCAATCGAATTTTATTGTCTTTTATACTATTAGTGGGCCAATTTATTCCAATTTTTTTAACTTTAATTATTTTTACTGAGTTTTGCTCAAACACTTGTAATGATAAAAACATATGATATTTGGTTCTTAAATATATGACTTTAAATGTAATATCCAAAATAATAAATCACAATCAATATATTGGAATTGAATTGAATTTTTTACCAACTAACATATCTTTACCAAAGAAGTCATGAGAATAATATGTTATCTCTTTTACTTTTATTAATATTTTCTAGAACATCAATGTATTTTTTGTGGATAAATTTTTATTCGAAGATAAATAAATATAGCAAAAAGCAGTGTAAAATTTAGGGGAAACAGCACTGTAAAAAGAAATAGCGACCCAGGGGTAATATGGTCATAACAGCAAGCCCACACACCCGCCCATGTTACAAACCAAAAAAGCGACCCGGCGAAGTGACGAGATTACCCCCGTAGATGAGAATGAATGAACGAAAGACAAGGGCGTTTATGTACTATCATGATAGACGAATGGATGACGACAGATAAGTAAGATGATAAAATAAGAAAAAGAAGGAACGTGAGCGTTCCACGCAAAAGCACACAAAGGAGGGCAAAAAGAGAGGTGAGAGAAAGTGAGAAATACAAGACCGTTTTGAGTTTGAGAGACGCCATCGGACTTGAAAACTGCAATTCGCCGGAATTTGGAAACTGGTTTTGCTTCCGAACTTAGGGTTCTTGTCTGAAGCCACAAGAAACTTGGAGAATTTTCGCCTGCGGGGGGCTACTTTAGTTTGAGATTCTCATCGTTTGCTTTATGAAGTTGAATTCGGAACCTGCGATTCTGGGTTTCGAAGAGCCGTGGGAGTTCAATTTGGAATCTAGAGGGTTGGGTTTTGTTGGGAGATTTTTGTTGTGATGTTTACGCCTCAGAAGTTGTGGTCTCTCACACCCAAGAGGGTGACTTGGTCGGGTTCCAATTCTGGTGATGGCACTGCTTCCAAGGGGAAGAGTGTTGCTTTCCTTGAAGCCAAGGCCCCGGCTTCTGGTTTTGTTCGTGAAAATGGGGACGACGGATTAGTGGGATCCGGTGGAGCAGACATGGATCGGGAACTTTTGGTTGAGAGAATTTCCAGTCTTGAAAAGGAGGTTAGTCAAGCAGTGACGTACATATCTATGAAGCACGGACAAATTCAAAAAAATAAAAGCATTGCACTTGAATTGCACTTACGCACTTAAAAAATTGTGGCGTGGCGTTGCGTTTCTGTGATATGCCCTTTGAATGTCCTTGCGTTTTGGGTTACATTAAGCGTGTGGCTTGGATGTTTATATATGTTGCTTCAGTTACCTCCAAAATTTAATTTTCTGTGTTACGAGGAGCATCGAAATTTTTGGGGATGTAAGAAAGTACTGACGTTGCTCTTCTTGTTAGGTAGTTTAAAACTAGCTTTTGATTTTGGATTTGAGGTTTTTGGGTCATAAAATTCCTTCATTGAACTAATTTACTTATCCCAGATAAATAGTCGTGATATTGGGAACTTAACTCTCTTTGAATTGCGCAAAGAATTGTTTTTTTTTTTGGCCCCAAGTCTTTTGATTACTTAATGTGGATGCAGTTACAGAGACTAAAATTCTGTATTGGGGGCTTGTTATGTTGGCCCAAGAAAATTGTTTGGTTATGTTAGTTCATGGTAATCTAGCTATCCAAACCTGTTGTTAGTTAATTTATTCATGAAAAACTTTTATCCTTCCGTTTTTATTTACAAGGAGAGTCAATTTCTGGAAAAACTTTATAGGTGATTGATACATGAGATAGTTTCTTCATTTCTTGTGTTATAGTAGATCAGCAGAAGTAGCTATTTGATCATATATTATTTGCTAGTTGTGGGAAATTGTTTTAGAAAGTGTGAAGTTATGGTTTTGTCTTTCTACCCTCCAAGACTTAATTTATGGTGGTTTTTGAGACTTGGGTGTCTAAAAGAAACGAATATTCATGGCAATGTTCAATCTTAAAGATGGAATATTATTATTAAAATATGTTTCTTAAATTATAGCCAGCGTAAAACTTAGTCGAATCTTTTCTGACATGGATGTTTCTTAAATTAGCTCAGTGCTATTTGAAATGCTAGTGGTGATTTTGAGGGACTGGGCATTATTCCAAAAGTTCAATCATCGTGGGGTGTTTTTCATGGTTACTTTTTTGGTTCTTTCTGTTTGATATTTCTTTGAATCTGAATCACTCTTTTCTATATTATGTTATTGAGAGAAAACGAGTACAATATATAGATGCTGAAGGCTCAATCATAGAGAGCATAATCAGCGATTACAATCCGTATTAATGATGATTTATTCTCTCCTAATCCTAGGCAAGATCATAGGAAATAAATAAGGAAATGCAACAATTCAAATTTGATTTCTAACAATATTGTATTTTGTTTTGAATGATTTAACCTGATTATATGTTTTTGGACCAGCTTTACGATTACCAATTCAATATGGGGCTTCTGTTGATTGAAAAAAAAGAGTGGAACGCCAAGTTGAAAGAGCTAAGCCAGGATTTACAGGAAGTGAGGGATGCTCTTGAGCAAGAAAAATCAGCTCATTTAATTGCTATCTCTGAAGCTGAGAAACGAGAAGATAATCTAAGGAAGGCATTGGGTGTTGAGAAGGAGTGTGTGCTTGATGTAAGATTTCTTAGTACATACTTGTACTGTTTGCATGTGCCTTTTTTTTAAATGGTGAAATATTGACTTCATGGATGATCTATACTTCATTGTACCTTTTGTCATTGTTGTTGAAGCTTGCCTTTTGCTTGATAATGTTTTGAAATTTACCCACTGACAGCTTGAGAAGTCTTTACGAGAAATGCGTGCCGAGCATGCAGAAATCAAATTCATCGCGGACTCAAAGCTGGCTGAAGCAAATGCTCTGGTAGCTAGCATTGAAGAGAAATCTTTGGAAGTAGAGGCCAGGTTACGTGCTGCTGATGCCAAGTCTGCGGAAATGAACAGGAAGAGTTTAGATATGGATAGAAAATCAAAAGACTTAGAGGCCCAAGAATCTGCACTTCGAAGAGAGCGTTTATCGCTTATTTCAGAGTATTCCTAACGCTATTATTACTGTTGTTGTTGTTGTTGTTATGATCGTTATCAGTTGTTAAAAATTCTCCTTATTTTGATTTATGACAGGAAAGAATTGCATGAGAGTACATTGTCTAAGCAGAGGGAGGACTTACGCGAATGGGAAAAGAAACTGCAGGAGGGAGAGGAGAGGCTAGCGAAGAGTCAAAGAATTCTCAATGAAAGGGAGCAGAGGTCAAATGAGACTGACAGAATATTGAGGCAGAAAGAGAAGGAACTTGAAGACACGCAGAAAAATATTGAAGCATCCAATGTGACCTTGAGAAGCAAAGAAGATGACATAAACTGCAGGCTTGCAAATATAAATCTGAAAGAGAAGGCAAAGTTTTTTGGTTTTTGAACTATTGTTTGGACATCGCTTTGTTTACTCTCATAATGTATTTTATCATTGTGTGTTGAATCTCAATATGCTTCTGATGCAGGAATATGATGCAATGAGAATGAACTTGGACCTGAAAGAAAAGGAGCTGTCTGTGTGGGAAGAAAAGCTTAACGACAAAGAAAAAGTGTGTTAATTCAGTTAATATTTGTTAATGTGAAATTTTAGAGATGGATGGTGATTGACCTATATAAATTTCTGAATTGTTACTCTGAAAGAAAATTTTAATGTTGGAATCCTAAACCTTATATTTTTTTTCATTTGTATTGACATGTATATCTTGTGCTTTTTGCAGGTTGAGATTCAAAAGCGCCTTGAGGAACACAATGCTACGCTTGATTTGAAAAAGCATGAGTTTGAGGTGGAATTGGATGAAAAAAGAAAATCCTTTGAAGCTGGACTACAGAATAGAATGATGGAACTGGAAAAGAAAGAAGTTGAAATCAGCCACATGGAGGAGAAACTTGCAAAGCATGAACAAGCGTTGGAAAAGAAAACAGAGAAGCTTAGGGAAAAAGAGAAAGAGTATGAATTGAAATTGAAAGGTTTGAAGGAAAGGGAAAAGTCTATTAAGTCTGATGAGAAGAACTTGGAGAAAGAGAAAGGGCAACTAGAATGTGAGAGGGAGAGATTGCTCAGCATGAAGGCTGAAGTTGAGAAGATAAGGGCTGACAATGAAGAAGAGCTTCAAAAGATACATGTAGAGACAAATCGTCTTAAAGTTACTGAGGAGGAGAGGTCAGAATATTTGCGCTTGCAGTCAGAATTAAAACATGAAATTGAGCAGTACAGGCTTCAGAAAGAACTGCTTCTGAAAGAAGCTGATGATTTGAGGCAGCAAAAGGAGACTTTTGAAAGAGATTGGGATGAGCTGGACCTGAAAAAAGCAGATGTAGAGAAGGAGCTGAAAAACCTGACTAAACAAAAGGAAGAAATATCTAGACTGCAACAAATTGAAGAAGAAAAGTTAAAGAATGACAAGCGGGCAACAGAAGAATACATACAAAGGGAGTTGGAAGCTCTTAAGTTGGCCAAAGAGTCATTTGATATTCAAATTGAGACTGAGAAATCCGACTTAGCCGAAAAATCTCAAAGTGAGAGGAACCAAATGTTTCTGGATTTTGAGCTGCGGAAAAAAGAACTTGAAGCTGATATGCAAAACCAGTTAGAGCAGAAAGAAAACGATTTTCTAGAGAGGAAGAAATTATTTGAGGAAGAAAGAGAGCGGGAATTAAGTAATATTAACTATTTGAGAGAAGTAGCCCATAGAGAGATGGAGGAAATGAAACTTCAAAGAAGCAAAATGGAAAAGGAAAAACAAGAAGCTGCTGAAAATAAAAAGCATATGGAAAGACAGCAGTTGGAAATGCGAGAGGACATAGATGTGCTTGTAGACCTTAACAGCAAGCTGAAAAGTCAGAGAGAGCAATTTGTAGAGGAGAGACGACGTTTTGTCAATTTTGTTGAGAAACTCAGGAGTTGCCAGAATTGTGGTGAAATGGTCTCTGAATTTGTGTTGTCTGATTTACAATCCTTAGCTGAAATTGAAAATATAGAGGTGCCTTCACTGTCAAAGTTGGCTGATGATATTGTTCAAGGTAGTCCTGATGGAAATCTGGTCTCAAGGCAAAATACTGAAGTGTCACTTGCAAACGAGCCAAAATCTCCAGTCTCTGGGGGAACAATATCTTGGCTGCGTAAATGCACCTCTAAGATATTCAAAATCTCCCCTGGCAGAAAGATTGAGTCTGAAGATGCTCATGCTTCTGGAGAGGTGGCAACATTCTCTGTTGAAAAAGATAGAATTGAGGAATCTTCAGGGGGAATTCCTGGCCCTGAAAATGAAGAAGAGTTATCATTTGCAATTGTAAGCGATTCTTTTGGTGTTCAGAACACCCATCCTCACAATGACCTCGTAGAGGTTGAAGCTGAAAAAGATTTATCTGTTGACAATCAAAGCAATATTGACAGCAAGGTACCAGAAGCTCCAGAAGAGACTCAGCTATCTGGTTCAAAGGGTGGTCAGCAGAAACTTCGCAAAAGAGGAAGGCCCAGACTAAAGCGTAATAAATCTGTGATAGCTGTTGTCAAAGATGCTAAGAACATTCTTGGAGAATCCTTTAATGACGATGAGATTGAATATCCAAACGGAACTGCTGAGGACTCTGCCAATATAAATAATGAGACACAGAAACCATCCAGTAGAAGAATGCCAGCAAATGCAAGGAAACGAAACCATGTTCAAACATCTCAAATGACTGAGAGTAAGAATGAGGGAGATTCTGATAGTGAAGTGCAAGGGCAACCCAAAAGGAGGAGGCAGAAGGCTGCTCCTTCTGCACGTGAGCCAAGATATAATTTGAGACGACCCAAAGGGTAAGTACTTTATGCTGATTCATATACACGTATGGATTATTTAGTTGCAGCAAATCTGACCGCATCTTGCTCATATGGAGACGAAAAGAGGAAAAATCAATGTGCGTTATTATTTTGATGTCCATACTTTGTAGAAGGGAACATGTTTCCCTTTAGGTCATTTTGCTATGCTGGAGCTTACTAAAGCAATTTTTACATACTGTCACGTAGGATTCCTTAACATTCCAGTTCTGTGTTGGATCCAAGAATGCTTTATTAGATCTTGAGTTGATGATAGCTGTAGAGAATTTACTGGCCTTTTCTGTTTATTGACGTGGTTGTCAACTGATTGCTATAGTGGAGTTGCAGCCACATCTAGTCGAGCCTTGTCTGGAGGTGGTAGCAAAGAAAGTGAGGGAGAGGTTGATCGTGTAAAAGAAACAGAAGATGCAATTTTTCACTCCAAAACTTCTTCACCCTCAATGGGTGTTACTAACGAGAATGGTGGGCGCATACTTCTTGTGCAGGTGAGCTTAGTAAATGGCGTTTTATGTTGCATCTTGTTTCCCTTTTATTTTGTACTTTCCTTTTTTTATCTTCAATGTTTGATTTACCTATCTAGAACATTATTGTTATTAAACCATTGGAAGTCTGGGATTGAGAATAAGCTCTAAATCTTTGCAAGGTTTTAGTTGTGTTTGTGACGTGAAACTGCATTTGTTTCAGTCTGAGAAAATTGTGGAGATCCAGGATGGCTATGGTGAAACGACACGGGTTGCAGCCAACAATACAGCCTTGAGTGAGGAGGTGAATGGGACACCAGATGATGCTGGGAACCACGATGCTGAGTATAGAAGTGAAGAATCCCATGGTGAAGATGCTGGTAGGGCAGACAATGAAGAAGATGATGAAGACATTGGGCATCCTGGTGAAGCTTCTATAGGGAAGAAGCTCTGGAATTTTTTTACAACATAACGCTGCTCTATCTTCCTTATAATGCAAGCTTTGGCTTGGGTCTTGAGTCTTGACCTCATCAACAACCCTTTAGGCATGATGTTGGTAGTCTGATGGGTAGTAGTTTGTATTAACTGTTGAATACATAAATGTAAGTTGTAACCACGTAAGTACCTAGGACTCAGGAGGGGTGATTGGATTTTTTGTTGTCTTTTGTTTTTGGTGCTCATTTTTACGTGGTCAAGGACATTGAGGCCCTCTGTACTATTGACAGTCTTAGGCATTGAATAGTAGTAGTAGTTTTCAGTGCTAGAGTGGAAATGTAGCTTCCTCCATTGAAAAATTGATTGTTGTACTCGTATCAAAATGGTTGAGAATCTTCTCTCTGGAAAGTGAGTTTATGCTGAAGTGCTTTAGCAGCAGTCGGCCTGCTGTCCCTTGAAAGAACTCATTTATAAGTAGAAGCGGATGAGCATGTAATTTGTATAGACGGTCAACTATATGGAACCCATTTATAGAAAAATCCATTGAATTGAATGGTATTAATCACATTCAATGAAATGGATTGCATATCAAACACTGTAAATTAATTGAATCGGTACCCATTTCAAATTATGAAAACGATATTATCAGAAGGCAGTAGT
>QFDD01005663.1:0-14607 GCA_006871305.1 Vachellia collinsii | reverse complement strand
ATATATATATATATATAATTTTTGGCATTTATTAAATAATTTTGTCAATCAAAACATGAAAATCAGGGGAAAAAAACACGAACACGGATAAACAAGGGTATTAATTAGAAAATTATTTCGTTTATCATTTTTTTAAATAAACATTAACAAAATTAAAAAAGCCTCAACTTTGCAATCTCAATATGGTGGTAGTTCTTTTTGTAACAATTGATGACTTAAAACCAAAGACTAGTCATTGAGTCATAATTTTTTAAAAATTTCATATTTATTATAATTAACTAATTTACCTAACTTTCTTAACCTAATCAAATTAATTAAATAGGTCCAAATAAATATGGATTGTATTCCATAAGCATCAGCTTATCCAGCTTGTAATGGGTTCGGGTAAGATCCACAACCCGACTTCAGATCATAGGGCTCTATATATATGGATAGCATATACATCTTCCTCGTACATGCCAGCAAAAAGGAAAAGAGACAAATTTTAGAAAAGAAAGACAATTACAAAAAATGGGATTACTGACACATTTCAGGACAAAGCCTGGTTTGGATGAAAAACGAGTGAGGGGGATAGTGGACAAGGCAGACGTAAACGGTGACGGAAGTCTGAGCATGACGGAGCTGAGCAAGGCTTTCGGGGAGGAACTGGTCTCAGGCTGGCCAGGGCTCAGAGCCTGGCACTGTATGCGAAACTCTGACAGTAATGGTGACGGACAAATCAGCTCCTCCGAGAAGGACAAGCTTGTTTCTTATATCATGAACTGGTATGATGCTAATCAACACTAATATGAGTCTCTGACGATATAGCCAGACTGTAGCTGAAGCAGAAGACCTATATATATAATGCAGAAGCCTTTATATATGATGCAGAAGGCCTTTCCTAAATAATGATATATATATATATATATATTTATGTTTCATGTACGTGAGATGTAAATGGTAAATCACTTTGAGGCTAGCCTAGGGTGATGTAACAAAAATGAATGTTATAATTATGGTTTCGTCTTAAGTTTCCTTATTTCTTGACATTTCTTTATCAGTGATTTCATTTTTCTTTGTTTTCATTATGTGTGTGTCTATATATATATATGCACACTCCATCAGACTAAACTTTTTTTGCTATTAACTTGTTATTATTATATTTGTTCTCTACCGTGCTGTTGTAACTTGATTTATCACATCGGAGCCATTTAGTTTATGTAATACTTGGTAGTTTGTACCTCTCAAGTCTTACTTACAAATGAAGTTGCGTGTTCTACTTTCCATGGGTGTGTGAGTTCTTCCTATTCGATGAATGATGATATTTAAAATAAAATAAAGGAATCGAGTTCTCACATGGTTGGGGGGGGGGGATGACCACAAAATGCCTTTTGAATTGTCTAAACCCCAAATGGTGTCATGAATTTGCTAAACAATATATTGCTATCTGTCAGCAATTTATTTTTTTGATATTTATACGAAATAACAGAAATGCCCCTCATGTATAAAAAAACAGAAGAATGAATCACCCTTGTTGGAGCACCACCGCTGACCATCAGAGCTCCGACGGCAGCCACCTGACTGGAGCTTGGATCACCGACCAACGGAGCTTCAGCAGCAGGTGGCTTTTTTTTTTCGGTATAGTGATGTTTTCTTTTATTAAATGGGAGTCAAGGTGGGCTCCTCAAAAGTTTGGTGACCATTGGGCCCCCAAGCCACTTTGATAATATATTGCGTGCAAATATATAACACATATAGCAATGTTTACTACACTTAATGATGTTGTCATTACGTTTGTCGGAGTTGTCAATACCATACAATGAGTTGTCAACCAAGTCAACAACGCAACAAAGGTAGCATAGCAAAAAAGTTCTCAGTAGTATAAGAATACTTGTCAATCCTTTTTGCAAAAGTTGTCAATGGGTTAGGAAATTTGGTTTTTTAGGACTCGATAGAACAACATGGGTACCCTAAAAGGAGATGTTGTGGAAAGCATAAAAATATTTGTCATTTCGTTTGTTGGAATTGTCAATACCATATGAAAAGTTGTCAAATCAACGGAGCAACAAAGGTAGCATAGCCAAAAAGTTGTCAGTAGTATAAGAACACTTGTCAATCCCTTTGCAAAAGTTGTCAATAAGCTAAGAATTTTTGTTTTCCAAAACTTGATGGAACAACATAGGCACCCTAAAAGGAGATGTTGCGTAAAGTATAAGAATATTTGCCATTTCATTTATCGGAGTTGTTAATACCGTGCGAAAAGTTGTCAATCAACTCAATGGATCAATAATAGTTGTCAAGTTTGCCTGTTGAGTTGATTGACAACTTTTCGTATCATATTGATAACTCTGACAAGTGAAATGACAAATATTTTTATGCTTTCCGCAACATCTCTTTTTAGGCTGTCTATGTTATTCTATCAAGTTTTGGAAAATCAAAATTCTTAGCCTATTGATAACTTTTGCAAAGGGATTGACAAGTGTTCTTATGCTATTGACAACTTTTCTGATGTGCTACCTCTGTTGCTCCGTTGAGTTGGTTGACAACTTTTTGTATGGTATTAACAACTCCGACAAGTGTAATGACAACACTGTTGAGTGTAATAAACCTTGTTATTGAAGTTGTCAATACATTTACAAATGTTGTCATTCATATTACAAGAGTTATCACTATGTAAAATGTTACTTGTTTATATGTGTTATATATTTGGACCTCCGATGGCCGTCGATGGTGCTCAGCGAGGGTGCCTCATTCTTTTTTTTTTCTTTTTATATATGAGAAGCATTTTTGTTATTTAACATAAATATAAAAAGGCATATTGTTGACAGATAGCAATCTGTCCTTTAGCAAATTCATAATACCATTTGGGGTTTAAATAATTCAAAAAGCATTTTGTTGTCATTTTCCAAAAAAAAAAGGTAATTAAGTTACTTTTTATGATAGCAGATAGCCAATTGGTTGTTCAAGCTGCAAAAACCAACAAAAGTTAAAATAATATTAAAAAACGCATTATGTGCTTTTCCTATAGAATAAATAAGAACCCATCGTTTGTGTGGCTTAGCTCGTGAAAGGATTGGACACTCTCACTGAAGGGAGAGGGTTCAATCTTGGGGAGTACTACTTAGATGTAGCTCTAGTGACGCTTGAAAAGACATCTTAATAGCATAGGTTGCCTATAGTAAAAATAATAATAAAAAAATCCCAATTTAAGATACGGTGTTGGGTTGGGCCAAGCGGTCAAGTGTTAGGTGCCCTGTTTTTGGATTGTGGGTAAACCTAACCCCTTTACTAAAATTTTGTTACCTAAAAAAAATAAGAATTACTTTCGACCTCTTTGACTTTTCAACTATTATAATTAAGACAAATTCTAAGATATCTTGTTGCAATTTCGTAAGTAATAATTTATGTTCCACATCTTTTTGTAACTGACTACCAAAAAAAACAAGAAAAACAAAAAGAGACTTTCAGTGGCGATAAAAAAAGTCGTCGCTAAAGAGGCCTTTCAGCAACGATATTTCTATCGTCACTGAAGGTGCCTTTCAGTAGCAACTTTTGGGTCACCGTTGAAGGTGACTTTTAGTGGCGACAATTTTCCGTTGCCGTTGAAGGCCATACTTTCAATGGTTACTTTTTTCAGTCGCCGCTGAAGGGAAGAAATTTCATATTTATTTTATTTCTAAAATAAATATTAAATTTTTTGCCCTTAGCGACAATAGAAAAGATGCGGCTGAAGGTTGCTTTCAATGGCGAAGTTTTTAGTCGTTGTTGAAAGTAAAGAATTCAATATTTATTTTATTTGTAAAATAAATATTAAATTTGATGCCTTCAGCAGCAACAATAACTTCAATGACGACTATTTGGCGATGAATTGCCATTGCCAAAATTCTTTCAGCAGCTACTTTTGTGGCCGCTGAAAGTCAATTTTTTGTAGTGACTTGTAGACCTTGTGATTTTCATTAATATCATTTTGTCTTTTTATAAAAATTCACTTCCTATTTATTTTCCAATTCCCTTATCTCCTCAATCTCCTAGTATCAATCTCTTGCATGTTTTTTATTTTCATAACATGATTTTATCTTTGTAAAAAACATGAAATTTGATTTTTGGTTAAAAATTGAAAAATTGAAGAAAAAATTCCTTCTACAAAAAAATCTGTTTCAAATCTATTTAGTGCTTTCATTTCACATCAGAAAAATAAAATCCACAACCCCAATTAGAATATGAAAGCGACTTTTGTCAAAATAAGCAGCATTCAATTTTATTATACAAATACCTCCAACATATTTCAGAATATAACATGTTTTGTTTAAAGTATTAATTATTTTCATTTTGTGTCCCGAACCATAACTACAAAACTCCTCTAATTAACAATTTTCTTGAGGGTTATTTTAATATTTTATTAAGAAATTACTAATTTTAACCCCACTTAATTAATTTATACATAATATTATTAGGTGCATAATAGCGGTGCTTTTATGTGTAAATGTTTACATTGATGAAAAAAAGAATAAAAGCATGAGATTTGTTACCGAAATTTAGAGAACGCATGATGCATCCTATGATCCAATCATATATTTCTTTACTGAATTACCTATTAATACATTGGATCCATGTTTTCTACTTGGTCTGGTTAATTTCTCATTAATTTTTAGTTATATATATCAATATGAAAAAAAAAATCTGATTTCGACTAACACATGGGCTTAGCTTTGATATTATAATGTAGTAAGTGAAATATAAGAGTAATACGCAATATTTACTGAAAGTTAGCAAACTTTTCTTAATATTTTTCTGCGATCTTCATATTTTTCCACTTTGATTATGAAGTATCCTTTCTTTTTTTGTTTTTTTTTTGGCCTTTTCATGTTTATTTTGCGGTAAATGTCTTTGTTAAGGATGTTACAAATATGTGGCTATCATGTTCATTAGGAAATGGATGTGATAAGGGTATGTATCATTTCCATTTTTTTGAAGAAATCAACGCGACACATACTGCGTGTCATGTCCCTTTTTTGAAGAAATGGAGAGTCATGCGAGTCAGAAAAAAAAAATGGTTGGGAAATGTCTGGGAGGTAACTCATCATTCATAAGGATCAGCGTTGCGTGAAGTGGGTACTCAGTCTCAACAAAGATCACATCACGAAAGACAAAGCGTTCACAAGCAGTGATGTCATATAAGAGATATCCTTTCTTGCCTTGCGGCGGGTACCCAAGGAAGATGCATGCTGATCCAAGTTCCTCCTTTTTTTGACAGCAAACTGAATGGCGAGCATAGGTAAGGCTCCCAAATACCTTCATGTGGTTGCAGTTTGGCTTTACTCCAAACAACACTTCATATGGAGTCTTCCCACCTAGTACACTCGAAGAAGGTGGTTGATGATCTATACAACAACCTAAACACACCCTATAAGTAAACAGGTAGCTAGGTGTGCCTGAAATCATTGGGCCCTGCAGTTTCTGAAATGTGGTGATACTTGCACTCGAACAATGTTTTGCTGCAGAGTATATACACGTTGTTTGAAGCATAATCCCTCATTCTTCGTAAAATGCCTTTGATGCCTCAGTTTGAAATTCTGGTCCATTGCTAACACGCACTGCTTCACTTTCTTGTCAAACTGGGTTGCAATATATGTTGATAAAGGATTGCATGAAAAAACCTACGTCCGAATTTCTTTTCATCAAATATACCTAGACACCTCGACTGTAATCATCAACATGGTCCAGAAATAATGTGAACCAGTAAGTGATGCATTTTTGTATCCTCCCCACATATCACATTGAATTAAATCAAAATAAGAATTGATCTTTATTGAACTGGTGCCAAACAACAAATGTGCTTGCTTTGCTCAAATAAAATAATCACAATGGTACTTACTAATTTTATTCTTAAACGAATGTGAACATAGAGGAATATGCTTTAATTTGCTGAAAGTATGATTTTAATATGCATGATCATGATCGTCCAGATTGATTGGTTTTCAAGGTACGACTATTGTTTGATTTGTTAAAGTAGAGGAAATGATCTCTATTTCTCATGATAATTTTTATGGATGAAGTAGACACATGGGGCTTTCCATTAAATGCTAAATGAGGTTAATTGAAGTTCTATAAATTAAGTTATGAATTTTTAGAGTTGAGGCGCAAGGTGTGTTAGTAAATCAAAGAGGGTTTAGTAATTTAATAAACTGTATTAATTGCCATATTTTATGGCCAAGATCATATTTTTCTTATGTAAAGGGCTGCAAGAGCTTTCAAAAGAATTTTAGAGCACCTTCATACGATTTTTCTAGAATTAGTTATGATTTTTCAAAGTTGAATTGAAAATCTGAAAATACCAAATGAATAGTAACCCAATGGTCAAGATAAAAGTTTTTAATTTATGGAATTTAATTATTTATTCGCCTGAAAAATAACGCTTCCAAATGAAATAGGTTGCATAACTGAAGGGTGTTACACTCTCCTTCACACAACTCTTCCTATCTCTTGGTCTGGTTTTGGCTGACTTGAATGGGCAAGAATGGAGTGGAGAAAGCTAAATAAAAGATGATGCGCATGTGTTATTTTATGTGGGACCCGTTAGGACTATTACAATAACTTTACTCTAAGATATTTCTACCATATAATCATAATATCTTGTCTACTTTTCATCTCTTTATTAGATGGTGACACTTGGCAAATATCAATCCCTACAATTTTGTTTTATATAGATAAAGTTACTTTATCAAGCCAAAAATACTTTTGGGGAATTTCCTAGCCCATTAACCAGTTTAAGGTTATTAAAATTTTTCAAAATTCATATGATACTTCCATGATTTTTCTTTCCTCATTCTACTTCCATAATTGTTTTTAATTAATTTTTGAATTTTTCGGATCATTTTCTTTCATCCGGCAAATTGTTTATGACTTTCTCTTAAAACAAATTTTATAAATTTCTACAATTTATAAGCTATTTACCACAGCTTTGAAAAAAGATATTTGAGGCTTCTGAATATTTTAAATAATTATATTTAGTTAAAAAATTAATTAATCAGCTAAATATTAAATAACCTTTAAAACTTCCACAAAGGTTATTTTTATTATTTTAACTTGAATCAAACATCAATTACTTATCAGTAAATTTTTCTCTATCTTTTAGTGTCTTAAGCAATTTTCTAATATTTTGGTCAAACTTACCATAATATCCTGTGACTTTTTCAAATTTACCGAAATGGTATTGAAGTTTTAAAATGAAAATTTGGTCCCAAAATATTCGAATTTACACTCAGATCCCTCTTTTAAAATAAGACTTTGATCATTTACTTTTTAAAATGACACTTTAGTGCCTTACTTTTTTAAAATGACCATTTTGCTTTTACTTTTTCACATTTGGAAAAACAGCATTTTTGCCTTTCCTTTGCTTTGCTTTCATCCTTTAGATCCTTAATTAATCTATAGTCACTCATTTAGCTTTTATATCCAATTAACGAAAACATGGATATTACACAATATATCTCATGTCGTCAATGTATCTTATGCTACTCCTTAACCCCTAACTCATTGTGCCTTTTACCCATCCTTTCACCATGGCATTGCAACGCATCTAGTTACTTTAAGTCTTGTGAGTCTGGTAATGGCATCGTGATCATCCCGCCTACAAACTCGATTTTATTCTTGGCAAACAGGGTTTTACTCATGTCCTTCACCCATTTGCCATAGTCCCCTTCGTTGAGATTATCCAACATATATAGACTTGCTAATCGCATATATATGCATACAAATGAGGGTCTCGTGCTACACCCCTCAATATCCTAAGCCTGTATATCTATTTACAACATTAAATATTAAAAATATGATATCCCATGATTTAAGCATGTCACGATGATTCTGTAATCTCCCTAATCTTTGGTGATCACTATACACAAAAATTAGGTCAGTTAGATCTCAAGACTTAGTCCAAAAGAAAAGGAGACCTCAAAACTCACTTAAACATATATTTATACATCACCTGCTGACAAGATTTTTATATTGACAATAAGATTTGAATTTACGACTATATAGATTATGAATAAAATCTTTACTAATTGAACCAATCCGCCAAATTACAAGATACTTTGTAAAGATTAAATTAAACAAATTGTCTTCAGAACATCAGCTTGACTGAACTATTGAGAAAACATAGAAAATATATAAATATCCAAAAAAAGTCTTCAACTTACGATTACAATCATAGAAATGAAATTAAAAACATTACACACGAGCAAAATCAAATTGCTCATCACTATGCAAAACCCAAACCAGAAACAAGAAAGAGAAAAAAAAAATACAGTTCAAGGAAAAGAAATATTAAAGGGCAATTAAATTTCGTTACGATACCACACAAATTGTATTATCATGAAATCAACATCTTATGTAAAGCACAAGCACAATTCTCAGCACCAATATCCTCAGCAATGCAAGGAGGCTGCATTTGCGTATAATTATCATCGTACCAAGAAGACCGATTCTTCACAAACTCACTTACAAATAAGTCTAACATTTCTAGGGACACGTGTTGCATCACCACCACATGCGAAATATTCCCTTTGTTAGCCAAGTTCCATTTACGAGCAAACTCTTCATCTTGAGGCCTCTCAAACACCACAATGTTGCTAAACTTGTTTAGCAAGGCTCCGATGCCACGGTCTCTTAAGCAATTTCGAAGGTAAACGGCTTTCTTGATGCACTCTTGAACTTCTTCTTGAAGGCCATTGAAGCCTTTCTTGTTGAGAGCGTACCAAAGGAAGATGGGAGCATGCCCTCCTCGACTTCCTGAGATGGTGGTGTCTTTTGAAGCAATGCATTCTACCTCCTTCGAGAGAAAATCAATGTACTTTAAACGAGTTATAAGAATGCCACAAGCCATTGGACAGCCAAGGAATTTGTGGCCTGAAGTAGTTATACTTCCAATAGGTTTCTTGAAGGAAATATCCGGTGCCTGTGCATTCAACATGTGATGTATTATGATGTTATGATCACAGCTTCTTCAAAAGAAACAAAAAGTGCAATTAAATCATATTTTTGGTTTATTATTCCCTTATTTTTTCTTGCTAATTTACTTTAGATGTCGTATTGTAATGTTAGTTTGATATTTCTATTTCATCTGTCATACTCACACCAACATCAAAAGGTACCATCATTCCAAAAAGTGCTGCATCACAATGAATGTAGAATCGATCTCTAGTGAAACCACAATGCTCGAGCGATTGTAGTACAATATCAAGGTCATCAATGGCTCCCTTTACGGTGGTCCCTACAGCAAGACAACATCGTTGTTATACATGTGACATGTGCAGGCACATATATATATATAATAGCTAGCAAAAAATAAAACCTATGTTTAGGTTGATTATGGCTGGCTGGTCCTTGTTTGCAAGAAGTGACTCCTTTAGTTCCTCGTAGTCAATCTCACCTGAGATTAGAGTCCCAACTAACACACACTTGACTCTAAGAAGTCTTGCCACTTTAAACACTGAATAATGTGAGTCCCTCGATGTGTAAACAACTCCATCGGGATAAAGTTCCCTCCTATTTGTATGGTAAATGAACAAATTGATCTTTAGATATCCATATATATATATAATAAAAAAACACTATAGTAATTTTTGAGAAGGGTTAAGATGCATCTAACAATGAGAAGTGTTTTGTCAACAACCTTAAGTATCCTAAACTAAGGTTCATTCAGAACCACAGAGTACTTTTTTCAGCAACATTTGACGTCTTAAAGTCTTTTTTAAACAATAACGGGCATCTTAAGTTTAGGATATTAAGTGTCATTTAAAACACATTTAAACTTGATAAATGAACAAAAAAAATCTGATAAAATACTTTATGATACTAAGTTTTAGTAAAAAAATATTTTAGAATGAATCAACTAGAAGTTTAATGCTACTGAAAAATACATATTGAAGGCTAGTGGATGAAACTTGGTTAGCAAAGGAAAGTCTGACAGACAGAAATCATTCTTGTGCACTGTACTCAAGTGAATGTACATTAAATATAATGCAGTACAGCTGTATTCCCGGACAACTGGTATTAAAATTGTTGCTGCACTT
Organism: Vachellia collinsii; assembly: GCA_006871305.1. Lineage (NCBI taxonomy): Eukaryota > Viridiplantae > Streptophyta > Magnoliopsida > Fabales > Fabaceae > Vachellia > Vachellia collinsii. Next base: position 4,558 of record QFDD01005663.1, on the reverse strand, counting down.
GAAAATCTAGTTCATTATTACCCAATTAAAATGCCGTGGAGGTTTCCTTCAGTTCCACCATTGGTAACATATCCCCGGTACTCATTTTTCTCTATTTGCCATAGTTTGGCAAACCAATCAAGTACGCACAACTCAAATGGATTTGAGTTAAGAGAGTAACTGCTTCCTGTAAATGGATCACCAACATTGTTCAATTGGAAACGTAGTAATTTCACCAATGCATCGTAGTCGAAGTTCAAATTAGTTGGATAACCTGCGTACATACAGTAAAAACTACTTTTCAGTTATGGCTCAAACTTAGAAACTCAAACTTGTAATGATTGATATTTTCTTCTTGTTTGAACAATTTTGACTTAGATCCAATTTTGAAACCATAGTTTCATAGATCCATGACTAAGAGAGATTTGACTAGGCGTTATTAAGAGATTGATACAACCCTCCATCTTTATTCGGACGTGGCGTCGGCTATGAAACTTAGGCAGAAGTTTTAGTTTTATAGGTGGCTGACTTAGATCCATGTCAAACAGATTTTGGAATGGGTTTATGTCGACTAATACAACCCTCTTCATGTTTACCTGAACCTGGGACCAGTTTTAAAACATAGACAAAGTTTTTAGTTTTATAGGAGACTGATATATTTTTCGTCTCACAATATTTAAATCACTTTATTATAAAGGTTGAACGAGATTAAGAATTATTTAACTCAATTAAATTATAAAATGAAGTAGACGTTTTTAGTTCCTGCAGAAATATATAATGAAGTAGGTGAGACGATACGAAAAATGAAAAATGTAGATGGATGGGAACACTGAAAAAGGGTATTGTGAAAGAAAAATTAAAACAAATTACCTAAGGAATGATCTCTTACGTGAGATATACTGTGGAGATAGTGAGCTATGACATTAGCCATGTCTGCCTCATTCACTCCATTGAAGTGAGAGATGGTAGGACTGATCATCATTGAATGTCCATTCTCTTGTGCAGCTTCCTCCATTTTCTTTTCTTCTTCTTGGTCTGGCTTGTCAGAGCTTAAGTTGAATGGCAAGATTTGCGTTTTTATAAAGGTTCAGTGCATGTGATGTCAACAACCATCGCTGTTTCTACCTTTACGAAACGGTCACAAAACAAGTGGGACTTTAAGGACTGTTAGTTTAATCTGGTTTGCTTGTCCTTAAGGCCTTACAGTTAGTGGTTACAACCAAGGGAAATTTTCATCCATTAAGCCCCGAGGCTAACGAAGTGAGATCAAGGAGCGATTTCAGACTGCTAATATTGTCAGATATTCTTATTTTCTTTTTAGATCAATTGTCGTTGGATTTAGGCTAGTTTTTTTTTTAGGGAAAGAAAAATGTCTTTCCGTTTTAAAACCCCAAGATAGCTTCTTGTCGTATTAATTCAAAAATAGGTTTAATTTTGTTTTGCAATAATATAAAAAATGATATGTGTGAGTGTGTGTAATGTTTTGTGTGATAAAATGGGTTAAGGTCTTCTATATTTAGAACAGTTGGGAGTATTTTGTTATCTACTCTACCATATTTTTAAAATCTATTATATATTGAGAATTTGAGATTCCCTATTACACGCACACTCACGCACCATCTATTGAGTTTCATTGAATGTTCACGTATAGCAATATTTATGGTATGCGTGGCAAATTTAAGGGTGATTATTTGGGCAAAAAACTACTCCCTAGCTTATCAAATATACAAGACACTACTGGAGAAATGGTTTCATTGATCCTCTGGATATATACAAGACATTAATTGGAAGGGTTTGTCTCGTGTACTAATTAATTTTTTTTCTAGTTTTAATCCTAATTAATAATAAATTTTATAAAAACAAGAAAACAAATTTTCAAGTTTATATGGTAGTTGGGGGAAAGAAGGGTTAAGATGCAATTTAATAACAAAACTTTTCATTAAGAGTGTTTAGTAGAATTAAGTTTTAAAGAGTATAAAATAGACTAATGTTTTAAAGGTGGGGTAATTTTACAATTGTCACTGACACAAACGTCCATCTGTTTTCCTCCTCGGACTCCATTCATTTTCCAGCTAGCGTGTGTTGTGAATCCCAATTGTCTTTTTATAGTTTCTCTTTTCTTTTGTCCCTCGTTTGAGGAGGAGAAGCGATACTGAACAATATTCATCGTCTTCATTGGAGAGCGCGGTCGACACAAAAACTAGCTTCCCCCCATCATTTTTCGTCCATGAGTATAATAAACTAATACAACAGCATCATGGTTCGGTGGCCAAGTCTTTTCTGGGTGGTGTGGAAAACAGAATCATCTTCTTAACTTTGAGGGTTCACGGCCTGATATTTGTTGGCGTACACAAGCGATATGAGGCAACAGAAATATATTTCCGTTTCATCTTTTTTTTTTTGTTGGGTTGAAGATAGGTTTTGATTGCTACCACAAAAGTCGGATCTATGCGTACAGTGATGAACTTGGTAGAAAGAGACAGTCAATAGAGGCATTCGACGGAAACAAACAGATGGACGTTTATGTTTGTTAACAGCAAAAGTAGAATTGCCCCATTTTTAAAATATTATGTCTATTTTTACAATCTTCAAAATTTAATTATGTTATATGTTCATAATGAAAAAAATTATCTTTAAAATTACACTTTAACCCAAAAATTTACTGAGTGGTCTCTAAAATTATGCACTTGCTTGTCTTGAACGTGACTTGTAAGCATACATGTCTTGAAAGTGACTTGTTAGCACCCCCCACCCAGCTACCCACCCAAAAAAAAAGATTCCAGTCAATAGAGCAGAGTCTCCTCATATATTTTAATAAAGAGTAAAGTAGTAAATATAATCCTAATCTTATTTTTCAAGTCATTCAGCATCCTAATTTTTTTTTTTTGTGCGATTTTATCCTTCATCTTTTTTATTTGGTGCAATTTCATCCCTCCCTTAACTTTTAGATAATTCTTTTAGGGAACATTAATCTTTTAATCATTAACTTTTAACTTACTTATAATTTGGTCCCTCAAACTAATAAAAAATGATCTTCCAAATACCCTCAACAATTTTTTATGAAGATTCTACAAATTAAGTTTATTAACAATAATTTATCCATTTAAAGTTATAAAGGTCATATCTTCTTTTAGGATTAGTTTAGGATAAAAAGAATGAAAATTTTTCACTACATCAAAATTTAATGGAAACAACTTTTATGACTCAATTTTTTATGAGGATTCCATAAATTAAATTAATTTTTCAAAATTCATCCATTTGGGCCTATAAAGGCCATATCCATTCAAAATTCATCTATTTGGGAAATAAAGGCCACATCTATTCAAAATTCATCCACAAGAATAAAAAATTTTATTTTGAAAAATATGATGTGCCCTTTCTAGCCTGAATGGATAAATTTTAAAAAATTAATTTGATTTATGAAATTCTTATAAAAAAATTGAGTCATCGATATTGTTTCTATGAAATTCTGGTATAGTGAAAAATTTTCATTCTTCTGATTATAAACTAACCATAAAAGAAGATGTGACCTTTCTAACCATAAATGAATGAATTATTGAAAATAAATTTAATTTCTGGAATCTTCATGAAAAATTATTGAGGAAATTTGGAAGCTCTTTTTTTATTATCTTGATTTCATAAAATAGTTTAAAGGACTAAATTATAAATAAATTAAAAATTAGAGACTAAAAGATTAATTTTTCTTAAAAGAATTGGCTAGAAGTTAAATGAATGGATGAAATTACACCAAATTAAAAAAATGAGGAAAAAAATTACATTCAAAAAATTAGGATACTGAGTACACCTAAAAAATAAAGTTAGTATTCTATTTACTTATTACTTAAGTCATCCAGCACCCTAATATTTTTTTGGTGCAACATGCATGTACACCAAAAAAAAAAAAAGATTCCAATCAATAGAGTGGTAAAGTAGGAAATATAATCATAATCTTATTTCGAATCAATAGAGCGGTAAAGTAGCAAAAAGATTCCAATCAATAGAGTGTTATATTTACTACTCTTTCCTTTAATCAAGCGGAAACATGTATATTAAATGCATACATGCTGTCTTTTCTTTGAATCAATTTTGTTAGGTCATGTACCAACCTATAAAATAAATAACAAACCATTAAATAAATTAAAAGTCTGTTTTAATCTTGAGCTGCCGACATTTTGTAAGAGTCATATATCCTGAAATTACAATGAAAGGCGCACTGTATTATTCAAGCGTCAACACAGTACATTGGCAAAAAAGGAAGGAAGCTTCATTTAATATATACGTTTATACCCAACACAATGTTTGGTTTGATATAAACTTCTACAAGATCATTTGAGGTTTGATTCAGTTAAGCTCTAATCTGAGGTTAAGTTAGACTGGATTGGTCCATCTGAATAATCTGGACCAGTCCAAAGACCTCGCTTTATTTTTTTGACTCACGGCCTGTTTGAAGTACATCGGCACCAAGTGTTGATATCTCTTCAAAAAGAAAATTACATCACTAATGGGCGGGGGAAGGGAAAGGGGAAGGGGAATTTTTGAGGAGGTAAAAAGAAAAATGTTAATTTTAGGAGGAGAGGGA
>QFDD01005662.1:0-13133 GCA_006871305.1 Vachellia collinsii | reverse complement strand
CCCCCGGCCCCAGTTTTTTGTGGTCTATAATAATGCAAAGGATTTCCTTAATTTAGAAAATTCTGGAATTTATCTCTATTAGAGTAATTCCAGCTGTACTCACAGTTCAGATAGTTTGCCAGCCATAGTTAAGATAACTATAGTTAGTTAGCCAGAGTTAGCCAACTTGGTTGGTTCAGTTATGCGGCCTTCCCTAATCTCTATGTTAGACTTAATTATAAAGAACTCATCTCTCGTGTCACTATGTAAGATATTACAGTTCAACACAAAGATAAAGTTTTAGCAAGAATAGAAATGTATTAATTGTGGCGCACTGTTCAAGGGCCATCTTTATTCTATTTATAGACAGGGTATAACATTTGCAGCATTTTCTCCTCTTGATTTTTCCAGAGAACATAAATTATAACAATGCGCATTACAAGCAGTTTCAAGTCTCACTTAATTTTCAGGAAACTAATAAGCTGTTGGCAGCAATGATCAAAAATCTAGTTCAAGTTGTGCTTGAAGATATTGTACTTGAGAGTTATTCTATCACACAGAAGAACTACAACATATGCAAGCCTCTAAAAATAAGGTCATCAAGGCTCCGGCCGCTATTGCATTAACACGAATATTATCCTTTGCCCATTCCAATGCCAAGTTCTTGGTGATCTGATTTATGGCTCCTAAATCAAATTTTATATATATATATGAACAGATTTTGTATCAGTCAAAATATATACTCAATTATCATATAGAATTTGATTGCCACTCAGATGATTGCTGGGCAAAAAATGGTTTACCTTTAGATGCTACATAGACTGAAACACCTGGAAAAGCTTTCAAACCCGAAATAGAGGAAACATTTACTATGGAGCCATATCCTGAAGCTTTTAAAAGGGGATGTGCAATGTGCATTATAGTTGATATATCTTCAGCAGTATAATCTGTGCTTTCATTAGCTATCACTGTGGCTGCGTTGTTTATCTAACAGAAAATAACTTGGTGAGGTCCTTTGAAACGTAGTTAATTCAGCAAAGAAATGTGTTCATGTAAACAACCGATTGAGACTTCAACATGTCAACAAATCGACTTAACTCTTCGAGGATTTTTTTTTCCATCAAATCCATTCACAGAACTCAATTACAGAAGAATAGAAGTAGTGTTTAAGCTTGGGCTCAAACTTCAATTTAAAAAATTTCTTCCGGTCAAATTTAGGCGAAAATAAGAAATTTTGAATGCATCTTTAATTGGACTTGGGATCAAATTCTCGCATAATTTCATGTGGCTTCGTCTGGGATCCAAAAAGGGAAATTTAGTGGAGAAATATGAAGTCGCTAGCGTGCAGAAGCTATAAGTTTAGTAAATATTAACTCGAAAAGTGAGAGAAAAATTGTATCATCTATTCTTCTTCACGTGTGTACAGTGTATATATAGACAAGCAGAAGTGGACGGTGCTAGCCAGCTGTATTCACAACTACAACTTTATATATTACATACAAGTGGGACTCAACTAAATAATGACTATTTAACTGACTCTGTTCATTATCACTAAGGCTTCCACTCTTCATTGATTTTCAGGGGACATTTAGATTTATTACAAACAATGACAAATGCAACAACAATAAGAAAAGGAAGAAGCAAATGGAAGAAAGAGCAGACAGAGACTATAAATGAGAGAAACTTACAAGGATGTTGAGCTTTCCATGAAAAATGAGGCAACAGTTTCCATTAAATCTTGACGTTGGTGGCGAGAGAGTACATCACAGACTGATCAAGTCACACTAAATCCTTTGCTTTTCCAATCTTCCAAATAGTTATCTATGTCTGCTTGGTTATCTGAACATATGTGCACAGCTGCTCCAAGTTTTGCCAATTCTTCTACTATGGCATGCCTAGTAATAATTTCAGATCAAAATGACCATGAATGAATCAGTAGCAGAAAGTAATAGAGATGAAGTTTAATTTGAATGAAATGGAAGTTAGTTAGCTACCCGATGCCTCTGGTTGCTCCGGTGACAAGAGCAGTCATTCCACTCAGTGACCATATCTTGTCTTTGCAAATCAACTTTGCTTCACTCATTATCTCTCTCTCCTTGCTTTGCCTAAGACTGGATCTCTCTGTACTTGAATTATTTAACTGCATGTTACTTTTTTTTTTCCCGAATTTAAATGAACGTCACAACAGATTTGGGGTTATATTATATTTAAAAGATTGCATGTGAATAGTTAAAAGGTATGGTTTTAGGAGCTGGAATTGAGATATTGGTTGTACAAGTACGAAGAGTTCACGTGCATTCGATCACCAAAACAGATTCAAGACAAATTACTGCTGATCTGTGTGAGGTGGTTTTGATTGTTCAAAAGTAGCATTACTTTTGGTGCTACAATCCCAATACTAGCACATGGTCAAATATAAAGAAAGTTACAAGTAATGCTTCCGCCAAAGTAAATAGACCCTTCTGGAACTCCTTATATTAATTATAGGCTATAGCTGTAGTTAAATATAAATACTAGATTTTTTGGATATAGGTATATATATATTAGGTTTTCCTTTCAATCAAAATAACTGAATTAATTTGATAGGACTTGTCTCAAGGCTATATATCTTCAATTCATTGTCCAATTAATCACTGTGAGACTCTTAGATATATTTTAATGAAGTCTTTGTAAGTGCAACAAATTGATTAATACTCCATCCGATCCTAAATGTCGGACCTATCTATCTAAGTTGATTTGATCAATGATATTAGTTAAATTAGTTAATATGTTGAGTTTTTTCTAAAACACCCTACTCACCTTCCTTGATTCCCCCCTCTCGTACTTGATTACTTTTAAAAGAGTATCAACAGGGGTAATTTGATAAGACATTGATAAAATTAAAAATAGATTTTACATTTAAGATTAAGATCAACTGTCTAATTAGGTTCTTAAGAACCAAATAAGTAGTAAAAATAGAGTTGGTTTTGGCTTAATAAGAGTGTATGACAAGAAACAAACTCTTCTAAAACATAATTTTTTTTATTGGGTCCTAAGTGCAGGGCATTTCGTTAATTTAGAAAAATAATGCCATTTTTTTTCCATGAAACTTCAATACTAATTGTCCAATTAGGCTAAAAGAAGGTAACAAATATCAGCTAGTCATACCAAGTGATAAAAATACATAGTCGAGAGAAAATAACTTGCAGACCTCCAAGATCTTAACTTTGAAGGACATATCACTTCTACATCACAACTTATACAAGTAATGTCATTTCAATTGGCTCTGAATTGAAAGATAATATTTTTACCAATTGAGCATTATTATGAAGAAGTTTTTGTTTCTACCTTGAAGTCTGCATTTTTTTTTTTTTTTAAAGGAACCATTTAAACAGAGAAACCTCCATCTGCTATTATAATTTGACCAGTGATGTAGGAAGCAGCAGGAAGGCAAAGGAAAGCAACTATTGCTGATATCTCCTTAGGATCTCCTATGCGATTCATTGGAGTTTGAGATACTATAGAATTCACTGCACTTTCTCCACCAGCTTCTTTCTGTCACAGGAACAAAGATATTGAGCATCGATTCTGACTTTAAAAGTAAACATGGTTTCATATGACTAAGGTTATTAGAGATATTATCTCCTTTAACAAATTAAACTGACTTTTCAATGTAATACTCTTGAAAAGTGACCAGATGATAATGAATAGTGATCAAAATGAGTGTAGATGTATTATATACTAATGATGTGTCTCACCATGGATGTAAACTATTAGACATATGTTTGTAAGTTTTATTACCAAGCTAGAGTCCAAAAGTGAGGTCTTTATGGTTCCTGGTGCGACTGCATTTACACGAATATTATCCTTAGCCCATTCAAATGCCAAGTTCTTTGTCACTTGATTCATAGCTCCTGATATGAATCAAATTACGCACATAATGAGTTAGTTTGCTCAAAATTACCAGGATAGATTGTCACAAGTAACGCTTGGAATTTGAAATTACACATATAAACTAGTATGCTCTAGAATCTTAGAAATACACTTGTTCCTTCCTGAAACTTCTTGGTCCATCACCTCTTAAAGGGTGCAAAGAAATTCCATGGACTAACAAAATCAATAAGATCTAAATAGTTATGACATTTATCTTTATGAGACCAAAAAGTATGTTTACTTGCAGAGATATACCTCTGGATGCTGCACAGGCAGAAACAAGAGGCAAAGCTTTAACACTGGCAATGGAGGAGATATTAACTATGACACCATATTCTGAAGCTTTAAGAAGTGGGTGTGCAAGTTGGCTCAGATGGTAAGCAGATTCAAAATTGGTTCCCATAACAGTGGATACATCTTCAGCGGTTTGATCTGTGGCTTTGTTATATATGATTGTCCCAGCGTTGTTTATCTAACACATGCAAAACAACCTTTGAAGTCAATTAATTGATGATTACCAATTTAGGAAATTGAAACATCATCATGCATGTCTAAAGGATAACAAATAGATACTTGAAAAACAAATTAAACAATCTTAGGGCCTGAGAGAAACTTACAAGGATGTTGAGCTTTCCATGAAAAATGGAGGCAACAGTTTCCATTAATTCTTGACGCTGATGACCTGAGAGCACATCACAGACTGATCCAGTCACACTAAATCCTTTACTTCTCCACTCTTTCAAACACTTATCGATCTCTGCTTGGTTACGGGAACATATATGCACAGCTGCTCCAAATTCTACTAGCTCTTCTACAATGGCATGCCTATATATTTCCAAACCAATAAACATTAAACCAGTAGCAAAAAGTAGCTAGAGGCCTCAAATAAACAAAGAAAAAGTTTGAATGAAACGGAGGTAAAAACAAGTTACCCAATGCCTCGGGTTGCTCCGGTAACAAGAGCAGTCATCCCACTCAGTGACCACCTCTTGTCTTTGTAAATCAACTGTGTTTCACTCATTTTCTCTAACAGTGGATGCCCCGGAGAGGATGATAAGAGCCAACAATAATGAAACCTGCCAGTTTCTGTGAGGTTCTCGTGATATGGAACGTACGTACCAGATATTTGTGGTCGTATCCAAGTACTTGCACGTGATATTAACAGCGATGCATTTATTGAGGATCTATGGTTGAGCCCAGTGGAAGCAGAATTACGGAAGAGAACACGTTGTTCATAAAGAAGTTTGAAATACTAGTTCACATGTTGGCTTTAGATAAGTGCATCAATGTTTAAACTAGCTTGCTCACCAAATATTTCTCTGTTTTGATCTAACTGTTGACCGTGGCTATGTGTTCCTAAGAAGAAAAAGGTTACCAACTAAACTAACTGTTAACATTAAAAAAAAAAAAAAGTTGGGCTTAGTGACAAACAAAAGGATTACAGAACCATAATCACTGTGTGAGTGGACTAAGGCCCAGACCAGTGGGCCTGCCGTAGAATAATTCTCCTCTGATGTTGTTGTGTTGTTTTCCTTTGAGGCTTGACCTTGTTGCGGTGTTTTCGGTTGCATACTTGAATTTGGCTTCCTTGTTCTGTATTCATTCTTTGGATTTTGGAATAGGAAGGAATTGGTCTTTTCATTTAAAAGGGAAAAAAGAAAAATACCAGCTAATCATCCCAAATGATAAAAATGCATCGGAAAACGTGTATGTATATTTGGGAGAAATAACTTGCAGATCTTAGCTTTTCATGCGACTTGCACGCCACAATTCCGGTGACATTGTTTCTCCCTTGAAGTCAAAGAAATTGCCAAAAAAAAAAAAAAAAAGCTTTAAACGGTGAAACCTCCATCTACACATATGATCTGACCAGTGATGTCGGAAGCAGCCGGAAGGCAGAGGAAAGCAACAAGTGCTGATATCTCTTTAGGCTCTCCCATGCGATTCATGGGTGTTTGAGCCATTGTTGTATTCACTGCAGCTTCTCCACCAGCTTCTTTCTGTGTCACAACAAACAAACAAACATATTGAGCACCATCAATTCTCACTTGTCCACATGATTTCATATGCAAAGCAACTAATTAGGTATATGTTTATTGCAAGGTCTATTACCAAGCTAGAGTCCAAAAGTGAGGTCTTTATAGTTCCTGGTGCGACTACATTTACACGAATATCGTTATTTGCCAAGCCAAGTTTCATAATGGGTTAATTTCCTCAAATTTATTGACATGATCGAAAGAAGTAACGAACTTTTTTTAAATCTTGTAAAACAGTTATTTTTATTTATATATATGAGATTGGACAGAGTAGCTTTTAGAGACCAAAAAGTATGTTTTCCTTGCAGAAGTATAGATGTACCTCTAGATGCTGCATAGGCAGAAACAAGAGGCAAAGCTTTGACACCGACAATATAGGAGATAATTCACTATGGTGCCATATCCTTAAGCTTTTAGAAGTGGATGTGCTAGTTGGCTCAAATGGTAAGCAAGTTCAAACTTGGTACCCATCACAGTCGACACATCTTCAGCAGTTTGATCTATTGCTTTGTTAGATATAATTGTCCCAGCGTTGTTTATCTAACAGAAGACAACTTTTTGAAGTCAATAAATGACCACCAATTTAGGAAATTGAAATACCGTCATGTCTATTTAGGCTAACAAATAGATACATAAAAAAATAAAAAGCAAAAATAATGAACAGATTAACCAACAATTGCTATAACCATTGTCTAAATCTTTTAATTTCCCACCAATAGTTATACAATATGAAGAGGCCGAGAGAAGCTTACACGGATTTTAAGCTTTCCATGAAAAATGGAGGCAACTGGCAACAGTTTCCATTAAACTTTGACGTTGGTGGCGAGAGGGCACATCACAGACTGATCCAGTCACATTAAATCCTTTGCTTTTCATTCTATCAAACACTTGTCGATCTCTGATTGGCTACATGAACATATATATGCACAGCTGCTCCAAACTCTGCCAATTCTTCTCCTATGGCATGCCTGATAATAATTTCAGATCAAAATGAACATGAATGAATCAGCAGCAGAAAGTAACACAGATGAAGTTTAATTTGAATGAAATGGAAGTTAGGCGGTTAGTTAGTTACCCGATGCCTCTGGTTGCTCCGGTGACAATTGCAGTCATCCCTCTCAGCAACCATCTCTTGTCTTTGCAGATCAACTTTGCTTCACTCATTTTCTTTCCAACAACCACTACAAAAAAAAACATCCTATTTTCGATAAAATTAACTACGGAATTTTTTCAGTGGCTAATTCCGTCGGAAATCTATTGGAAAATTTTTTGACGGAAATTTCTATGACAAATTTAATTATTATTTAATTATTAATTAATTAATTATTATAATTATAATTTTTCTTAATTATTTTTTAATTTCAATTTTAAATTTGCTATTTATTATTCTTATTTTTTTATTATTATTATTTACTATTAAAATCAATATTAAATATGAAAATATTAGAAATAATATTTATTTTATTTGTAATAATTTTTATTAATTAATTATTAATTTCAATTTTAAATTTTTTATTTATTATTCTTATTTATTTTATTATTATTTACTATTAAATATTAATTAATATATTAATTAAAATAAATATTAAATATAAAAATATTAGAAATAATATTTATTTTATTTGTAATAATTTTATATTAAAATAAATATTTTTAAAATAATAAAAATTATGAAATTAATAATCATATAAATATTATATATAAATAATTTATTATGCAGTATAATATTATATATATATATATATTTAAATATGTGTTTAAAAGATACAAGGTTGTTACAATTCAACTGGCAAGGGATCACGCGTGTGCACAGTTGGTTGAGGGTTCAAATCCTAGAGAAGGCAAAATAAAAAATTTATCAGGTGCCGACACGTGGCGGTAGCAGGAGGTGACACGTGAAAAGACCTAACTGTGAGGTGGCAGCTGGCAGAGGTGCCACATGATAGGGGTTTGGGTGAGGTGGCGGCTGGCAAAAGTGACACATGGCATTATTATTTATTTAAAAAAACAAAGAAATTTACCACGGAAAATTTCGTGGAAAACTTTGCCATGAAAATTTCTATGACAAATTTTCCGATGGAATATGTGACGGAATGAAAATTTCGTTAATAACCGTTTTATGACAGTGAAATTTGTGATGGAACGAATTCCGTCAGAAATTCTGTCAGAAATTTATTCCGTGGCAAACCACAATTCTGCCGGTAACTCTGTGATTAATTTCATATTTTTTTGTAGTGAATAATGGATCCCTTGGAAAAGGACTATATAAGAGTGAATGAGAGAAAACCTGCCTGCAAGTCTCTCTGAGGTACCTGCTCATGGTTTATATTCAAAAGCACGTACAAGATATTCGTGGTTACATTTATAAAATGCTTGCATGAGGTGATAAAGGGAAAAAAAAAAAGGAAAGATTTAGAATGCAAGGTGTGGTTGATATTATTCAGAAATGGCATTATTTTTTGTCCTATCTTTTCTTTTTGTCCTATCTTATCGTTAGCATGCTGTTTTTTGTATTGTCTTCTTATGCTAGAAAACCGTGTTTTACAGAAAGCTCTTCAACCATCCAATAATTGAATGCCCGCAATGGAAAAACAGGTTTGGGTCTAACAACTGTCAAATAACAGTTTAAACTGACCAGCCTCTGAAACAACTTTCACATAAAAAAAAAAAAAACCAGTCGTCCTTGAGTCCAGCTGACACTTAGAACTCCAATCCATAAATTTGGATTTATATAAACACTGTATATGATCCTAAATGTCCCATATATTTACTTAATTTGATTAGACTAAAAATATTAGTTAGTTAATATGATTTGTTTTCTCTAAAACACACTAATAATCTTCCTTGGTTATTTTTAGGGAGCATCAAGGGTAAGTTGGGGGAAAAAGGGTTGACAAAAATTAGAAATAAATCATACATTTAGAATCAAGATCAACTCCCTAATTAGGTTTTACGTCAAAGGCAGAAGGAGTAGTAAATTTGAGACCATTCTTAATTATTGATTTATCAGCTTGGTGCTCTGCATAATTATTCCTATATTTCTAAAACCATCATCTTTTCATCTTTTTACACCATTGAATATCCATGTTGACCCATCAGAACCAAACTACTCAACTACGCATGCCAACGTGATTAGAAATCCTTTAGTTATGTTTTTTTTTCACCCTAAATAACATATGTCTTCTTAAATTATATTCGAGATGCTATCGAATATTAAATATAAATGCATTTTTTAATAGAAATTTGAAACTTAATTCTTTATACAATGAAGAGTATTAGAGAAACCCAACCTCATTTTTTTTTTTTTGCTTACGCACGGTGTCCTGGATCAACCATGGGTCCAGACTAATCCGTTCGCCCCTTATGCGGGTTCCTCTTTGGGAAGGTGAGCTACCACCTAACGCTGCTGCATTCCCACGGCTCGAACACGAGACCTGTGGTTAAGCTAGGATGACCCCCTACCAGTCAACCTAAACGCTCGGTGGTAACCCAACCTCATTTTGATATGACTACAATACTACACAAAGCTTACAAAAATGAAATGGTCCATCATCAGCGCATCACCGCACTTGGGCCATACCAATGGGCCTGTCGTAACTTATTATACTAAAATACATTTTATGTATAAAAAAAATACAATTTTTAATATTTTATGAATTATATATACTGTCGTTTTTAATTTATATGAATAGATTGTCAGATAGTAGATATCCAGAAGCGGTCGTTAGGATTATCCAGAATCATTTTATTTAATTTAAAAAGTTGTAGACAGCTGAATATATCATCAATATTAGGAACTACATTGCTGACAATATAGATTATTAGTGGTCAAAATAAATAATATATATTATTGGTCCTTGTGCAGAAGCCCAGCTGGAAGTTTTTGGGGATCACTACGAGGTTGAAAAAAAACATAATTACAAAAAAAATAACAAGTGAGTAGCATAAATTTTTGCATCAATATTTGTCATTGTGTATTATTCATTTGTTGTAGGATTTTTTAGTTATTGCATTTTTTTCACTTGAACCTCATAATGATTTCCCTGATTTTTGTTTTTAAAAATAAAGTTCAATAAATAGTAATTTTAATCATAATGATGATTTGAACATTTTAGAACTACATGCTGCCAAATTAGAAATAATTTGCATGCTCCCATCTAGGCGAGCTCTCTAGAACAAATTCTAATTAACAGAAATTAATCTTTTAATCTTTCAAAATTTAACTCAATTCTATAACTATAATTCGATGTGACTCAGTTTTTAAATTTTTTACTTGCTTATGACTTTTTGATTTTTTATATTATTGTCCTTATTATTAATAATTCAATTCTCAGTGATCCACAAAAACTACTTATACAACTCCATGTGATGTTGAGGTGGAGAGGGTTTTATTGGTTCATCCCCTCTCTCTCTCGTCCTTCCTGCCTTCCTTTTTTAAAAAAATTTTATTAAAAAAATTCTTGTGGTGTTGAGGTGGAGAGAGTTTTGTTAGTATTTTTTGCATATGGGATCACTCATAATTGAATTATTAATGATAAGGATGATAACATAAAAAACTAAAAGTTTAGAAACTAAATTATCAAAAAATTAAAAGTTTAAAGACTGAATCGTACTGAGTCATAGTTGAAGAACTGAGTTATAAATGAATTACAAATTAAATTACAATAAAGCTAATTTTTCCTCCAATTATCCACGCCAAATTTAGAATTTTTTCATTCAAATCGTCAAAAAGACTAATTTAAACATGTTTCTCCCTCTTATTTTCTCTCAAATAAGGTTGTGCTAATAATGAAAGCCTTGATGATTCAAATTATTTCCGTAATATAATATGCCCAAAGATATTGAAATTCGGACATACAATTGCCGATGGTGGGAGCAACCTTGAAATTAATTTGTAGAAAAATGTTTTGGTGTATTCAAATCACACGACTCGCACATATACTTCCAAAAGAAGGGCGGTTCCCTCCCGATTATATATAAGACATATTTATATTTTATTTGATTGAAGATTATTACTACTGTTGATCTTCTTTTTAAAATCATAAATTGGCAGCGCCGTATCTAAACAAATAATTTAGCCCCTCGTGGATGGATAGATCAATCGTGAAATAGTTTGAAAAAGCAAGTCACGTACAAAAGGTGTTATTATAAACTGCTGCCCCATGTTCACCTGTGTCTCGTTTACAAAAGGCAGTGCTAACCGTTGGTCCAAAGTTCCCATGATTTATCTTTATTGTTTTATGTCATGAGTCTCACATTGAAAATGATTTTCCAAATCCAATAACTAGTTTTAATTTTGAAATACAGTTCTCTTAAAATATCTGTACTCATTATGTTTTATTTCCAACTTCAACTGCTAGCATTTAAGGCCAAAGTCATTGAACATTATTCAAACTAAAATTTTTTTTATTGATATTGATAATGAGTGGGACCCCATAAGTGAGAAAATGTTTTGTTGTTGTTATTGTATTAATGATGAATGCGAGAAAGAATGAGTGAAAAAAAAAAAGATAAAAGGAAACGAATGAAGAAAATAAATGATAGGGATATATAATTAATTGGAGGTAAAAATAGAAAAATGTGTTAAATTTGTAAAATAGCATAAGTTTTTGCTTATAACAAAATCATCCTACTCTTTCTTATTCATAATATAAGTCAGCTATGGAATAATGACTTAGTCCACAACAGAGGTCACAAGCAGAATAATCAATGTTCATATTCCAATCATACCTCTTTAATTAATGCTTAAATGTGACTCGTTGTACTTTTTTCCCTCTTTAAAATTTTATTTAATAAAGGTAAAGTTGGAAAAATGCTTTAATTTAAGACAGACTTAGTGAGTTAATTAACATTTTTTAACTTTTATTAACTAGTTAAAATGACTAATATTATGGATTGGAGAAAATATTTAAGATAATGTTATTTATAGAAAGGATCTATCAGAGAGTGTGTGTTCTGCGCGCGCGCGTAAAATAGAAAAGCAAGATCATATGAAGTGGGAAAAGTCGTTTACTTCCATGCCATGTAACTGGGAATTAAGAAGGGGACGAAAGCTAGAAGCTAAAATCAACGGTGAGGCTAATTAATTTTTGTTTAATCGAATTTGTAAGATAAGGATCCTACCTACCTACCCACTATGGCTTAATTTGCTTCTTGGGTAGCCTGCCACCTACAAACAAAATATAAATTAAGCTTCAAATTAACTTCAAACTCTGAGCCGATCGCACATGCATATACGCATCATCGTCAACCAAACAAATACAATTAGTCGTAATAACTTTATTTTTTTATTACTTTACTTATTAACATGCTTACTATTTAATGATCATGTTTAGATTTTATTTTTAATTTCATGCTATGCCGCTCAGCATTAAAAATATGTCACGTACTAAGCAAGGAAGAGGTTCAAACCTTAGGACTTCATTTGTGAAGAAAAATTATATTTTAACATTTTATTTGAAAAAGTTATTAAGAAAGAAATTATTTTTGACCATAAAAAACGTAATTATTTTAAAATATTGACATTATCAATTGTTAGGTTTCACACGAAGCTTTTAGAAATAAGAAGTTATTACTAAATTTTAACAAAATTATGGAAACTATGATTTTTTTTTAAAACATAGCAATACTTTTACTAATTATTAATTAATTAATTTTTAACTCACTATAAAAATTCAGTTTCACAAACTAAATATACATACGTATTAAGATTATTGAACTTGATATTCTTAAAGTTTTTCCCTAAAAACAAAGCTAACCATTTTTTGGGTAATCCAGTGTCATGTCAATATCTTTCCATTACTTGTCCCTCATCAATTATTTTCTGTTCTCAGTAACTGTGTTGTGTGTGTGTGTGTGTGTGTGAATGTATTGTACATTATACATTAAAATAAAAGGTACCGACCCTTTAGTGCAGGAGATATAAAGAAAATACAAGTGGAGAGAAAGAAGACAATTTTTTGTAGCACGTAGAGAGATGAATATGAGATAATTAATTATTGTTGAGTTTACAAATAAATGGATAGAACAACATGCCTTCTCTTTATAAACTAATATAAATTAAAGAAATTATAATATAAAGGAAGCAGGTATCTGTCTTTTCTCTCTTGGCAAATTCTTGGGATGGAATGTCTCTGCTTTCAAATGATAATAATGTATGTGTATTTGTCAAGTTGCAAATAATTCAATTACATTATCGGTTTGCGT
>QFDD01005661.1:0-12550 GCA_006871305.1 Vachellia collinsii | reverse complement strand
TAGAGAGAGATAGAGAGGGAGACTGGAGGTGGAAGAGTGGAGGGGGAGAATTGGAGAGAAGGAGGTATATATTGATGAGGTGGGGGGAGCAAGAGAGATCTGAGAGAGATATTGGGGACGCGAAGAGATTAAAAACAAAAAAAAGGAGGCAGCTAGTTAGGTTATTACCTTATTAGCTAGGTCATAATCAAATATTTGGGAAGACCTTCAAAAAGCCCCACACACAAAAACAAAACCCTACTCAATTGCCATAAAACTAGCAAAACCCAGCAACCTTTAAGCTTTAAAGTGTAAACTTTGAAAATAAGAGTGTCTCTAATAATAGTTTGTGGCTTTCACTCCCACATAACATGTGGGGTTACCTCTAAATATAGAGACACAAAGGAAGGAGACACACACACAGAGTACAATCAATTTCTTAACACAAGTTAAGTATAATAATCTGTGTACCTAAGCTAAGTATAGTATAACTCATCTTTCTTTCTTTCTTTTTTGAGATTTTATGTTTTTTTTAAAAAAAAAATAAGCGAGAAGAAGTATAGATGGGTAAGTTAAAGTTGTGGTTGGACTACTAACCACGCAATTTCCTAAGCTAACCTCTGATGGGATGAGTTGTGAGTTTGAAATCTCCTTTTCTGGGTCGCAAAGGAAAGTGTGCTTTTCTATTCTCTGAACTTCATTTTGTCTGCAAGTGCTTGGAACACATATGGATTCCTCCTCCCTCCTATCAACTTTCTTTACATTAAAAAAAGCTAAAATAAAAAAAAAAAAAAAAGACACAGAAGAGAGAGAGAGAGATCATTCTTTCTCTCTCTCTCTATATATATGCGATCATATTATTATATTACCAACTGATTATGCTCTCAGGACTGTGTTTCAGGGACAGCTTCGCACCATTCTCTCTCTCTATTTAGATTTCAGAATAATCACTCACCCACTGGTCACCCAATTCCATTAAGTACTTCCATTTTTGTCCATTATATAATATATAGCTTACTAGATATCAATTAGCTATATCACATACTATAATTGTACTTTTTGTACATATATCCATGTGTTTTTAAATGTATGATTAAAAATATTTTTTAAGTGATTTTACGCAATATAAAATAAATATGTGAAAGACAACTTGCGTAAAAGTGCTTTTTAAGTGATTGTCAAATAATCCCTAAGAAGAGAAGTTGTTAGAGCTAGATCATTCAACCTTGAAAGGAAAAAAAGTAGTTGAACTACTCACTTAATAATTTACAATCTGATTATTTTTTTCATTTCTTTCTTCTCAATACATGTTGATTGATATTAGGGAGAATTGTTGAAAGATCTTTTTTTTACAAAATTTATGGTCTAAAGATATTTAAATTTGTTTAAAACCTCGTATGCAACTTATATTTAAGTATGTGCAAAACATAAGACATGCACATAGGAAGATGTATTACATATAAATGAACATATACAGTATATATGTTGAAGATGAATATAATTGTATCCACTCAGTCTCAGAGACTTAAGTTTTTAGATGCTTTTTGGCAATTAATTTTATAAGGAAAAATTTCAGTAATTTTTTTTAAATTTGTTTAGTTTAGCATGAGTTTAGGAACACTTAAACTAAGCGTTTTTATGTTTTATTCAATAAAAATCCTCTTGCTTAATTCATACAATGCCAAATGAATTAAAATAAGTTGATTCAGCAAGCACTTATTCTGGACCTCGGACCTCAACTGAGTTTTTTTTAAAAAAAAAGTGAAATAATTACTTGAAAGAGATAAATCTTAGCATACCAGAAAATAATTTGTGGTCATAATTTAATTTCGGTGGAGAAAAAGCAAGAAAAGAAAGATGGATTGATGGGAGACAGGAGGGGTTTATGATGTGATTTACAAATTGATTATTAAATGAAATTTTGTCCTTGTGAGTTTTTTTCAGCTTGCTTTATTCAAAGGATCTGGGTACAACTATGTATTTCACTTCACTACTTTTTTACGTGTTGGATTCCTAATTATTTTCAAACATAAATTAACATAATATATATAATTGGAAAGGTGTTAAAAAAGTCAGTTTACATAATGATTTCATTTCAAATCATATAGTTAAATAAATAGTTTTTTAAAAGATTACACACATTCCACAATTTTTGACAAATAATAACTTTGACTGACTTTTGTTCTGCAAAAGTAGAACATTCAACCCCATGAGGGCAATCATATCAGTCTGCTTAGCATATGGGGAAAATCATGTAACTAAAATAAATAAAACAGAGAACAGAAAAATTAATTAAAAATATATTTTTAAATCTCAACCATGTTAGACCTACGAACCCTAAATAACTAGTGGTGACAGGAGGAACGACAATCAAAGTTACAAAAAAGCAAAAAAGCAAAACCCAATTATTATTATTTAATATTATTACAGTGTTATCTCTAGAAGATTTGATATCAATAGTGCAGAGAAAGCACAATTTTGCTTTATTCCTAAAAAAAAGAAAAATATATTTGCCTCGTTTGTTTTTATTGACTAAATGTGTGGTGAGGAGTGTGATGTGCCTTTTTTGCTTTCTAATTTTGATTGATATTTCAATTCTTCTTTAGTCTTCGTTTTCCCCTCTTTTACTTTAAAGACTACACTAATTTTATTGAACTATATTAAATTTTAAAAGTTGTTTGATGGTCAAATTTATTTTTATATTTAAATTTTATTATATTGTAGCCCTTGATTGATGCATATTTTGCTTGCATAAGTGTAATAGTATTCTTTATATTAGTTTATTGAATATTTTGCTAAGCAATATACAAAGATAGCTATAGATGTCAAAAATTAGGTTCCTTTTAAGCATTTGCAAACTATTCCACACTAATCTGTCATTATTTCTCATATATTATCTATTATATATTTCAAATTTAAGTTATATATCCCCCCCCCACCCCAAAAAAATTATACAACCTGTCCTTGGATTAGAAAAAATTATCAACACTTTATATTATCATCAAAGACATCGATACCAGTTTTAAAAGAATTTTTATTCTAAAAAGTTTGTGTATATATATTTCTTAAAACAAGAAGGTTGTTGTGTACGGTATGTATATATTTGTTGTTGTTATATGATAGACACACACACCCTTCCATGTAAAGTGTATATGTATAATACCATAATGAAAAGGTGTAGTTGAAAAAAAAAAACTAACTAGAAAATAACGGAAATATAAAATTAATAAAAAGCTCTTATATCTATGTGAAACAAACTCTGTAAATGGACATGACATTGAATTGATGTAACCTAATTAGTAATCTCTCTCTTTTCTTCATCTCTCTGCCGAACCCCATCCTTTTCTTTTTGTTTGATTCCGTGGAATTTTAAGCTCACAGTATATATTTTTCAAACCCCTAAATGACGAATGATCCACTCTCATGCATTTATTCATACATTTAGTAAATAATTTAAAACTATATA
Organism: Vachellia collinsii; assembly: GCA_006871305.1. Classification (NCBI taxonomy): domain Eukaryota; kingdom Viridiplantae; phylum Streptophyta; class Magnoliopsida; order Fabales; family Fabaceae; genus Vachellia; species Vachellia collinsii. Next base: position 9,105 of record QFDD01005661.1, on the reverse strand, counting down.
TACACACCCCTATAAGCAATATATATTTATGGATCAAATGATATACTATTTCTGTTTTTTTTAATATAAGACTCAGTTAATTTTTATTAAGATGATTAATGAAGTTAAATGACCTACTACAAAATATTTATTTATACATATAATTAGATTATATATTAGTTTATAAATTGAATAAATTAATTTAGAGAAAAATGATGTGTATAAATATTTTTAAGTATCATATTTTGTTTTCTTAATTTTTCCATTAAAAGTCAGTTAATTTTTATATTAAAAAACGGATTGAAGCATAACATTTCAAATATGTAGGCTCTTTCGTACATGGCTACGTAGCCAAAGACACCTTGTTTGATTGATCTACGAATGGTCGATGTCTTTAAGAGAATCTTTGGCTGCCATAATATGGCCACCAATGGAATTTTAGGGTTGACAACGAAATCAACAGCTGCCAGCTTCATCTTCCATTTTCAACCTTATTGTTTACGATTATATATATCACTTTTCACAGTTGTAAAACGATGCTGTGCGTGTCTCTCTGCATATATAAAATATTCAAATGAGTTTCTTGGACCTTGTTCAAGATTTATTGTGATTTTGTTAAATTCGATCGTTTGGAAAGTTTAATTTTGCTCTTGGATAATAAAAAGTAAATGGCCTATTTGGAAATCACTTTCTATTAATAAACTTGTAATCTTCTTTTTTTTATATAGATACGGTTATCCCATTATTAGAAAGGTAATCTCATTTAAAATATTGTTAGCACTAAATGTAGTTATATTTTTCAGTAAGAATTCAATTATTGTTTTACCACATTATGTAATATTAACTCTTTTTGTTAAAAATCCAACCCCCATTTTGTATAAACTTGTAATCCTTCCATTTAGGATCACTTTGTATAATCTATATTCTCTATTTTTCTAAAAGTGTTCTTAGTAATATAAAGAAATATTCCTCCAGTCCTAACTGTAGAAGCTAGATAGGAGATTGATCTAATTCCTAAATATAATATATCCATATATTTTATCTTCAATATTTATAATTTTTCTTCAAATTAAATTAACTTACCTAAATTATAAATTGATATATAATAATACCATAGTCCTTAATATAAGGGCTAATTGGATTTTTTTTTTTTGAGAAATTAAGGAAGTTAAACAAGTTATATATTTATCATTTTTATCCCAACTAACTTATCTAACTTAAAGATTGATATATAATCTAATGATACATATAAGTATTTCAAAATATATATTATAATTAATTAATTTAACTTTTTTTATCTTTAAAAAAATTAACTAGCTCTTATACTAAGAACCAGTGATATTATAACATTATAAAGTAATATTTTATAGGGATCATATCACATTTATTATAATTAAGTAATTTATATTATTTCCTTAACCTACTCATATTAATTAAGTATTTTTTATTTTAAGGAGTGGGGGATTATATTGTTCGATAATTAAGCAAAATTGAGAGAGATGAGTGAGATTAATTTTTGGTGTCTGCACATATAAATATTCACATTAGTCTTGGACTAATTTCAAAATTTGATGTGATTTCGTTTAATTTGGCTCTCGCGCGGAATATAAACAGTGGAAAGTAAATAATAAACAAAGAAATATTTGAAAGAACTTTAGGATGTGACAATATTGAATATATGACATTAGATTGAGAATCCCAAACTGCCTATGCGTGTGTCTCTGTGTGTACATATATCTTCTTTCCTTTTCTTGTCTCTGTGCCTTTGTATATATTTGCTGTCTTCAACTGTAATATAATTATAAGATTTTTTTTTTTCCTGTGACATGAAATATTCATCACTTTCAAATTAATTAATTCAAAGACACGACAAGTATGTTCAATTAATAGGGATAATTGATGGATGCAAATCGTGGGTTTGAAATGGGGGCATGTAGGTTTTGAAGAAATCAAACAATTGATTTAATTTGGATCATTCCTTGTTTAGCGTAAGGCAAGGAATGATTAAAGCAAGTCTAAGCCTACTTTATGGCTCAGACGTGTTTGACCTTACAAGTCTTAAAGTCATTAATTCAACAGTTTAATCAATCCATTCCTTTAATTAAGAACTTTAATTCCATTTTTGGTTTTTCAATACGACGTATACTGTGTTAAGAAATACTTACATACTCCCGGAGTGCCATGTCATTCATGCTCTGTCCAATGAAAATGTTTCAAGTGTCATCTATATATTGTGATCCCATATCCCATAAATTTCTCCTAATTATTTTCATTTTTTCATAACTCATTACAATAAATATTTATTATGAAAAAAGAGGAATAATTAAGAGAAATTTATGGGATATGAGATCCACAATAGATGACACTTAAAACATTCTCATTGGATAGATCATGGATGACGTGTCACTCCGGGAGTATGAAAATATTTCTCATACTGTGTTTGTTTTGAAATTTACTACCTGGTCTGTTTGGTCCATGAAATTAGTGGAGATGTAATAAATTGTAATCGGTAACGAGATTATTACACGTGAGTTTGTTTAATATGGCATTAAAGAATATGAATATCAAATATAGTATTTACTATATTTTATTAAATTAACATAAAAATAAAATTTTGGTTTTTATGAAATCACAGTTGTGAACTGGTGGTCAAGTGGAAGGGAACTATTGAGGACGCAAGGTCAAATAATGTCTTAGGAGAAGTCAATTTTTGCCCCTTAGGAGAAGTGAATTTTTGTTTCTTTAACCCTAACGTTTTTAATATAAAAAAAAATACTGTAATCGAAATTATTGATGCTGACAAAACATTCTTGAATGCCGACAGATTAAGTTGAATTTTCGAAATAATAATTGTTGTTAAACATTATTATTTTAAAAGTAAAGATGTTAGGGTTATCTGACTGAAAAAAAAATCTTTAAAATCAAGAGACTAACTAAAATTTGTATAAAATTAATTGACATATGTATACTTTTGTCATTAAAATCAACAGAGGAGTGCAGAACATTGATTGATGCAAATAGTTCTAAAACAGTGACATGATTTTTTCACATCACAAGATTTTAGAAAAATTGGTGAAAAATCCCTAATTAAAAAATTAGTTGTAAAATGAAACATGCTCAGTTTTACATGTGGACACTTAGTTCTATATTGTAGAAGCTCAGTTTCACATGGATAGAATGTTCCATTTTACAATTAATTCTCTAATGGAGAACTTTTCCCCAATTTTCTCCAAGATTTTTATTTCTTTCTAAGCAAAAGGTATTTTTATACTAGAGGTAATCTTGTTTAAAGTATTGGCGGACACCAAATGTAAATACATCTCTTAATAGAATTTGAACTTTGATCTCTCACACGTGAGAGATTAACCCATTCAACCGATTTGATCATGGGAAGATTATTTAATTATATATAGTTTCACAGATAATTTTAAATCCTTATCAAACCTTATTTCTTTACAATATGTAGATGCTTCCTGAGGGCAACAAAAACTAAAATGGAAAAGGGGGGAAATATTAATTATGCCATTATTAACTTTACTAAATAGTAGTAAACATCATAAGCTGTAAATTTATCAATGTCTTCCTCAACAGTTTAAAGAAGACAAATTGTTGGAGCAATAGAAGAGTCCCGCTTGTATACTTTATTTTCTAAAATAACATAATTTGCAAATAAAATCAGAATCAAATATTAAATGAGATTTCACCCTTTATGTATTTCGCCCCCCCCCCCCGATCTCTGTCAAACCATAATGATGGTTTAGTTATAAAAACTGTTTTTGATTGAGAGGGAAAAGCTAAACTAATTAGAGGAGAGAACAGGGACTGCAAGTTGCGATAATTTTAAATGGTTTTGTGGACTCCTCCTTCTACCTTCAAATCATAAATCTTTTCAATTGGCAAAAACAAAAAATAACAGAAATATTTTCATTTTCTGTGGGTCTCGTGTCTGGATTCTTTATTTTTATTAATTTACTTTTTTGCTTCCTTTTAATATGTACTTTCAAAGTTAAAGACTGTAGATATAAGAGGGTTGTTGAATTTATAATCTTCTTCATTTCCTTTCATGTGTGTGCCCATATATAGTCAAGTTGTGTGTGTTGAAAATGTCAAAGATTTTGGCAAAAAAAAAAAAAAGATATTATAAGTAAAGATCTCAGATATTTTATATATACATATATAAATATAAGTAAAGTATATATCTTGTACTTTTTGAAATATATGTCTATATGCATGTCACTTTTCTGTTTCTGTTAAAAGAAATTTTTTTTAATGAAGTTCTGCATTAGGTGTTCCATTAACTATATATGAATTTTTCATTGAGTAATGACTCATGAAGTCAGCCAAAATCAAAGAATTTAAAGAAATAAAATATGAGATGAATAAAACTTTACATATAAATTTCAAGCATCCTTGCATGCACCACATTAATTTTAATTTAATTTACAATATTAACTATCTCGAGGTAAACAAATTAACTTTTATCCTGTAGAAATTTAAACACACTATAATCCTACCTCAGCTAGCGCAACTCAGTTAACTAAAACATGTAAACACAACACAACGATCCCCACCACCACTGGTATATATCTCTTTAGACCAAAAATATAATTGATAATTAAATTTCTTATTTATTTCGAAATAAAATTATATCCCCGTGTGGCTTAGCATCTTAATTAGGTTTATATATTATAGAGGAAGAAGAGATGATAATCCGAAACATTTTATGCTATATCGTTATATGATGGGGAAAAAAAACTCGTGCTGAGGGTTTTTGAAGCAAAATTCTTGAAATATATAAACTAATGTTTGGGGCATATTATTAGAGGTGGTCATAAAATTATTACTATATGTAGGGCACATCTGAAAGAAATGTTGCAATAACATGTGAAATATATAATAACTAATACCTAAACATGTATTAATGAATGTAATTAATATATTAAACACCTTTTAAATATATTAATTCTTGGACACCTACGTACACGGAAATTTCTCCATGTAAGTACGTACATACGTGTCATTTCTCTCTCTTAAAATTGTCCTGACAATATATAACTGATTAATTCTAGGTTTTAATTTCCATTCTCACCAAATCATCGAAACACACACTAATCTAGAACAATACAATCCTTGTGAAATTTACAGACACTAATCTGTGATTAAATTCTATAGTAAAATTCACTTAAATGACCTTAAACAAAAGAATGACATGACGACAAGAATCTAACGAGAAGCAACTTTAACTTATAAAAACAAAAGCAATTAATTTCATATAGAGTAGTTAGGTCCTTTATAAAAAAACCTTAATTCAATGATATAATACTTAGAGTGTTATTCATAACAATCAAAGCTAAATCAAAGGATATTGTGAGATTATCACAAAGTAATTCTGATAAATCTTTCTCCAAACAAATAAAAAAAATAAAAGAAGAAGAAGAAGCTAGAATAATAATAAGAGTATTGATGGAAATAAGATTTGGAATGAATGAGTATTTTGGAGGCCGTAGGAAGAAGGCTGAGGAAGGCATCATAAAGTGAAATGATCGATTTGGTCTAAAGTTCCTGCGCCAACGCCTAAGCCTCAGACATTTATAGTTGATGTCATTCCATCGTAGGACCTCCTTTTTTAATTATTATTTACTTCCTTTTCTTTTACTTTAATTAATTCACTCAATAATCAGAATGCTCCTATATATAAATGAACGAATAATATAAAGTAATAATTACTATTGTAAAACAAAACAACTTTACGGGGCTTAGTGCTTGCTCAGTTATTTTGCTTTGTCCCCACCATGTTCGATGGCTATTGATCACAAAACATGATCAAGTCACGTCCCCACTCCTCCCACCTACGAACATTTTCAATCATTAAACCATTCTCTTCTTTTCAAAATTTTACAATTTGCTGTAGTTAGTTAGATAGGGGGGTGCAGGGAAGGATTTTTATCTCACATCCTCAAATTTATTTTCCAAAAATAATTAATTAAAGATTTAGGCCTTTAAGTAGATGCAGCTCATTTTCAGTAGTATATAATGTATCTTCATTTATCTACAAATGTTTTTTATTTTGCACATAGTTAAAAATATATTACACATACACGGTTAAAGAAGCATTGTACTTGCTACCTTCAATTTGCGGCAATTTTCTATTAAAACTAGGGTTTTTATTCTTCCATTTAGCATCTAATCGGACTAAAATATCTTTCTCTAGATCTCACCCACACACATGGTTTTCACAATAATGTTCAATGGTAATATTTTGCTAAAAGAAATTAAACTTGATGGATTTGACTACTGTAAGTTTATTATATTGTCCCTGTAACTTTTTTTTTTGGCCTTAACTTTAACTTTGAATGTATTCCAAAGGCTGTGAAGAGGTAATAATATTGTTGACCCTTGGAGAAAGGAACAAAAAATTACAATATGATGGCGTGTCTGTGTGTGAGTATAAAGTTAACATTGGAGGATCCCACAAAAATTGTATTGCAGTGCCTTTGGACCAGAATATTATTAACTATATATGTTTTTATTTAAATATATATATTTACAAACTAACAATTAGCTGGATGCCACAAAAATATATATACACCTGTACATAAGGATCGGACTATAAAAGTAATGAACTGTAAAATGCCTCATGGCCAACTTGTTAGGGTAATTAAAGTCACCAGAAATGAAAGTTTACTTGGCTTTGTTTATTAATTAATTAAATGATCGCAAAACTAATTAATAAATAACAAGTGAAAAAATACAATAAAATTATCTCAAAGGTGTATCTCTCGAGCAAGGAACTTCTCATTTTCCCTTATCATCCTTTTCCCTAATTATAACCATTAAATCAACATTGAATGCCTCATATTCAGTTTTCTTTTATGATTATCATTATCAAAACGTTAGATTATTATAAAGAATTAACCAAATTTAAATTGCTACATCTTAACATGAATAATTTAACACAACATAGAAAATAAAAAAAATATAGATTTTGTATAAATCAAATCTGAGCCATTTAATTTTGATTTAATGATTATAAATAGGGAAAAGAAGGGAAAATGATGATAAGAGAAAATGAAAGGTTACTTACCCCGAATATATATATATATATATATATCTCTCTCTCTCGCACACACAGTCACCAACACACAAATATCAGACATTCCATCCAGTTCATTAAACCCAATAAAAGTTTCATTTATTTATCTATTTATTTAGAAAAAAGAAAGATCAAACGACAGATATGAAGGCATGTTCTAATGTATATATTAATCTATAGATACTATATCATCACTTAAAAACAATCTGATTTAAAAAAAGTGCCATACCAGCTTGCACGTTTCGATTCTTACATTACATTGATCAACCAACTGAGTGCCCCGACACTTAATTAATTAATTAATTAATTCCAGTGTTGGGTTAAGCAACCAAAGCAATTATGCATATATAATATAAAACAGAATGTCCTCACAACACACACACACACACACACACACAACAAACTATGTATATTAGTAGCCCTAGACATGATTGGCAAAAAAAAAAGTAGCCCTAGACATGGTTGAATGGGTTAACGGTGTAGTAGAATTCTCTGAAGGGAAGGGTTAACATATGTGTGTGTATTAATAACACATACAGTTAAATCAACCAATTAATTATTATGACCTACTAGCTAGTTCAGTTCTATATATAGCTTGAACAAATTAAAATTTATGTAAGTAATAAATAAATAATGTTGAATGTGATGCAGTTGTTTGTCTTGGGTCCCAAGTAATTAAAAAGTGTGAGTGTGTGTTAAGAAAGAAGAACCGGAATTAGCAAGGGTAGATACTGAAGTGGGATATATAGAAACAAAGTAGGAACAGTGTTTCTACAAACACGCATATATATATAAAACATCACAAAAGTTAATTTCAATGGACGATATATGTCTTGCTTGCGGAGCGAGGCCACTGGAGAGAATAAGGAGGAGGAACAACAAGACAAACGATCCTAAAGTTTTGTGTGTGTAGAGATGTAGATTGATATATATATATAGAGAGACACACACACACAGAGGGGGGTTATTATTAATTGGCATTTGCATATATAAGGCACGCATATGGGGAAAAATTAAAATACATGGAACTCTCACCCTTATTAATTTGGATAAAAAAAATTAAAAAATGGGAGGAAGAGAAAAGTAGAGGGGAAAATAGCTTAAAGAGTGGAGGAGGAGAGAGTCACGAGGCATATATTGTATTGTTCAGATTTTTTTTAAGAAAAAGCAACTATTTGTACCCGTTAAAATTAAATATAAATTATATGTCTTTGAAATGTAAATCAAAATATATTATCTCGGAAAATTAACCAACAAGCTAATAGCCCTGCACTTTATTATCCTGTATACGATAAATCAATGAAAATTGAGCAGATTCATATTTTAGATAGTCGAGAGGTTCTTGACGTACTAAATTGTTTTTTTTTGTTCAAGAATTTTTAGGTAAGTCTTAAAACAGTTTTTTTAGATATAATCAATTCATGTTTCCAAAAATAGTTCTATTCCTTATAAAAAATTCTATATTATCTATCTCACTTTTGATATTTTAAGATATGAATTGTTTCTCAGTGTTAAATTTAGAGTAAAAATGGAAAACAAAAACTAATTTTTACATATCAGATAAATTTTGGTACTATCGGATTCTCATCATAAATACCTAATAATAACGTTACACAATTAACAAAAAGTTAATTAAAATTAGTGTTTGTTCTGTTTAGTCTTTCGATCAGAAGCACTTAACAAAACTCGTCTATTACATATTTTCCTTGTACTCATAATATGGATTATGAATGAATAAGAAAGAGACCAAGAGTTCTTCAAAAGAACAAGGCTTGATTGATCAATGAAGTTTTTGAAATGGTAGTGAACAAAATTTTTGAAATAAAAAAGTATTAAGTAATACCTGTAAAGAAGAAAAGATACATGAAGGCCATATAGCGTTGTGGGAAAAAGCTGCAAAATGAATAAGAAGGGGTGGGTGGGGTGTTACCTAGAATAAAGAACTAGACAAAAAGGATTATGATTCAAAGGATAAGAGATTAAAAATGGTAATGTATGGGTATGTATTAGAGAGAGAGAGATGTGTGTGTGTG
>QFDD01005660.1:0-12035 GCA_006871305.1 Vachellia collinsii | reverse complement strand
TTGGAACCAGCTCTGGACAAGTTGAAGCCCTGTAACCTCTCATGTTGTAAAGTAATTATGGTTTGTGACCATGAAAGGATCGTTGTATTCATTACATGATTTCTCTCTCCGTTGCCACTTAACTTCGTTCCTGGCTTTATTGTGAAATTTTTGCATACTCCCAGAGTGTCAAGCCATCTATACTTTGTTCAATGAGAATGTTTCAAGTGTCATATATTATTATCTTTTATCCTATGAATTTCTCCCAAGTATTTCCCTTTTTTCCATAACCTATTATAATATATATTTATTATGGATAAAGAAAAATAATTAGGATAAATTTATGGAATATGAGATCCATAATAGAGAATACTTAGAATATTTTTATTGGGTAGATTATGGATGACGTGGCAATCCAGGAATATGCAAGTATTTCTCGACTTTATTTGTGCCTAGGAGAGCGTTCCTATTCGTCAAGCGATCAAGAAATTAAATAAGCTTAAAAAAGAAACATTATTTAGTTTCCTTTAAGCTACAAATCTTATACTTCATATCAACTTCTAAATAAACTGTATAATTTTTTGGGTTAAATGTCATTGTTGTTTTAGAAGTCCTCATGAAGACCACTGGACACCTGAAAATTTTTATTAGATCAATGTTATTCTGAAAGTATGAAAAACGTAGCAATTTCATCATTGCCCCAATGGAGTCAAACGGTCAATATTTGTTAACCAATTTTGCTGACATAACGTTCATCTAATTTTTTTTAATATAAATTTTAGCTCATTAACGCAGGGAGAGGGAGGGAGATTTTGTGTACAGTGCACCTATGTGATTTTAATCCTTTTAACCATTGAAATAAGCATATAATTGATATGGAGGTACATGGAAAAGGGGTGTTTTAACTTTTGGGTTAAGGTGCAAAAATATCTATTATCTTTTACCAAAAGAGCTTTTAATACTATATACTTTTTTGAGATGTAAAAATGCCTTTAAATATTTAAAATGGGAGTAAAAATGTTATAACTATTAAATATAATCTAACACCGTTACTTTTTATTATGGAGCTCATGTTATTTTTTTTATATGTATACGTAAATGGGTTTATATTTAACGGTTATAGTATTTTTACTCATATTTTAAATGTTCAAACGGATTTTTACATCTTGAAAATGTGTATAGTGTTGAACATTTTTTTAATAAAAGATAATGAGTATTTTTTAACTGTAACCCTTCAACGTTTGCTGCTAATGGAAACATTGTCGTCTACTTGGAACCTTTTTATTTAGGAGTTTTACAAACAATATACTCTTCAAATGATCCTTTGTTTTTTTCCCCCCCAACCCATCGTCTTTGTTACATACACACGCAAGCGCGCGCGCGAGCGCGCATATATTTACAAGACAGGCGCAGTTAAAGACTTGTCCGATTGCCGAATCAAATCAGTTCACATTTGTCCTTTCTGTGCCTTTTGTCTCATATTTTTTATTATTAAAAAATAAAAAGGCAATGGAGACCAATGAGAACATTCCAACCACAATAAGATTAATATTTAATATATTTCTAAACAAAATGTGCCACTGTAGCTATGTAATAAATATGTTAACTTATTTATAAACAATAATATTCATTATAATATTTACACACACAAAAAATAGGAAATACACTATTCTCACTGTACTTAATTTCTCCAACAAAAAAACCTAAATTTTATATTAAAGGTAGAAGAATTGATTGATTCTTTTTAATGTAATGGAGGATGGAAAGCGTCCAATCCATTGATTAGAATTCATAAATATTTAATTTGCAATTATGGATTGGGTTTGGCACTACGTAAATGTAATGAATCTTATCTTATTGGACCGAACCCCAATTTGAATGATTCAGGAGAGAGGCGTCTTCTGCTAGCGTTCCCCTGTTGCTGATCAAGTTCATGTCCGAGAATCTCTCTCGCAATCCTTCCTCGTCGGCACTGCTCTATTCCATCCTGAACACACCCAGCAATCTTGACTTCGTTTTTTAACTTTTCCGTATATGCCAGTGCTACTGCCCCAACAATCTCGCCTTCTCCTCCTAGTTTAACCGCTAGGGTTTCTCATCTCTTTTACTTGCCACTGCTACGTTGATTCCCAGTATCATGGAAGCTGAAGAGATCGAAAGAGTTGGGAGGTTCCATTTTGTATCGAAATTGATGTTATCCGCCATTTCTGGGGCTCTCACGGGATGTTTTGCCATTGGTAACGAACATTGTTTTCTTTTTCTTTTTCTTTTTCTTTTTCAATAATCTTTCTCTTGATTACTTCGGCTGCTTAAAAATTGAAATACCCTCGTTTGATTTTCGTTTGGTTTGTATATAATTCCTGACGCTTACTTGTTATCAATTGGAAAACAAGGAGCAACTTTCTGTTTGAAACTGGAAGATATTCTTTCGTTGTTTGTTTGTAGTATATCAAATAGGTTGTAGTGAAATTTTATTATTTAATAGCATCTTTTGTTGCTACTAGTGCGTTGTTGATTCAGTAAAGTGCTCTTTTATTAAGCTAACATCTGCCCGCGTGCAATTTCCAATTGCAGCTGGAGCCATCACAGGAGCTATAGCTGGTGCGTTAGCGAGTAGGGCTTCTGAGAGTGGTTTTCTCCGTGGAACTACATTGGGGGCCATTGCTGGGGCTATAATATCTGTTGAGGTGTTAGAAGCTTCCCGTGCCTACTGGTGTTTAGAGCAAACTGGCTCAAGGAGCTCATCATCCATGGTTGGTAGAACTTTTTCTCTGGGTTCTTAATTTTACCTGGACTCATAGAAACTGTCTTTACTCTTGATGAGTGAATATATGTAATAAGTTGCAAATTTATATGACCCAAGATGACTGGTCTTTCCTTTGAAATATTTCTGTTCGGGAGGTTGTGTGTGACTGTTCATTGGGTGACATCTTAAAGAATCTAGGAGGTGGTTTTCATTCTTTAGCAGTAAATCAGTTTTTTACCATTTGGATCCAGGCAGATTTCATAGAGCAACTTGTTCGTGGGAGGCTTGTAGAGGAACAATTTTCACCCGCTATACTAACTGCTTACAGTTGGCAGGTTGTTTTACTCCCTGTTTTCCACTTGATATGTTATAACTCCCCTGATTATCAAATTTTACTTTTATTTAACTTTTGGAACCACACATAGGAGATCGTTTAGATTTTCATTCTTAACAGGGCATACTTTAATTTTTACCCATAGAACTAAAGAACCTTTTTGTATTTTAGTTATGTTGATTGTTCTAAATGCTAGATTACTTGCAGATGTTTAGTGAGTTATTGTTGTTGCTACTGAGATTCGTATCTCTATCTGTCGAAGAATAGCTACTTTCAGACGTGTGATCGTTTTCTTTTATTTCAGCAGGTTGGGGTTGCTAATACAGGCTATGATGAGATTCCTCAGGTTCATAGCTTAGTTTCACCAAGAGGATTGTCTGGAGATTCGTTGAAGAAGTTACCACACCATGTCATCTTAAAGGACATGAAGACGGAGAGCCTCTGCTGCACAATATGTTTGCAGGTTCTCCCTTTTGGCTCATTTTTTTTGCAATGTCAATATATAATTATATAAAAGGAACAAAGAAGAGTATAGATTATTCATTGTTCCCAAATTCCATTCCAGTGCAGTGATTATACCAGATAAAATCCTTACTTGTTGAATCTCAGTGCTCACCAGTAATGATTGTTGCTTGCTTTGCTTGTGAATTCATGAAATAGTATAACTCCAAAGATGTATTTGATTGAGCTAGCAGTTCCTAGAATCCTTATCCTATTGTTCAACTCTTTGATCAAAGAATGTTAAAACCAGTGGTATTAATATAATGAGAGAGAAAAATTAAATTTGCAGGATATTGAAGTAGGGGAAGTTGCGAGGAGCTTACCTCGCTGTCACCATACGTTTCATTTGAACTGTGTGGACCGGTGGCTTGTCAAGAATGATTCATGTCCTGTCTGCAGGCAATATGTATAGTTTATCCATTGTTCATTTCGATATCATATTTTTGAGCCGTTGCAAATTGTACAATATTCCTCTGTATGCAAACAACGAGTTCCTAGAAGTGGGGAGGGGAAATTTGTACAGATGAAGGTTAATAATGTGATTATATTTGTAGTATTGAGTCCATGGGTGCCCTCAAATACTGGATCCCATGCTTGCTCAACTAGGAAGAATGCGTACTGGACAACACATGAATAAGATCTTATTCTTTCCCATTTAACAAAGACCGTTCTATAATTCTGTATATTTTGATGTACTGTGCGAAAATAGAAAAAATCTTGACCAATGTTTGGTATGGGGAAATATGTTTTGAGAAAGGAAATGGAAGGGTGCATTGCCAATCGCAAGGTATTGTACTTTCTCATTTTATTTTTTTTTGACATCATATTTTGTTTAAAAAAGGTGTACTAGCTAATGAAAGTTGGCTCAATCAGTATATATTGACTTATAATCTACAAAGTCTTAACTTCAAATCTTTTTGCCGATTAGACGATTTGTAAATAACTCTATAAGTATTCTCTGAGTCTGAAAATATGTTTTAATTTAAGTAAGCTTTAATGATCTAACTTAAACTTTTTATTCCACCCAAAAAAAAACATAACTATAACTATGCATGCTTTCTCTTGTAATGCGCTGCTATATTTCTCCCTCTGATACTATAAGCCATGTCAGCGACCTCAGAATCTGGTAATGCTTGTCTGAATGGATTTATTTTCAGTAATTTTGTGTTGCATAGGTAAATATGTTAGAGAAATTTTAAATCTTAAAATGTAAAAACACTAAATTTAAGTGCTCCCAAATCCATGTGGAGTGGACATTGGGGTAACAGTTGCGTTCGAGGTGCTTATGTTAAGGGTTTGCTTACCTTAGGTGATTTGAAGCGATCGTGAAATTGAGTTGTGGGATGTCCCATGAGAACAAGTAACTTGTCGAGTCGTACGTTGAGCTAAAATAACCATTTCTAGCCGATATGAGTTGGTCAGCTGAATTCAATAGAACTGACACTTATTTATGTCCCATGCACTATCACTCTACTCGTCGTCAATATATCATGTTATTAAATTTATCCTTGTATCCAAGAGTCAGACGTAAGATCCTAGATTAGCTATCCTTCCATTAAGTTTTCATAGCACATACGAGCTGACTTCAAATATCCATTTGCTTGATATCCCCTAGACAGTACACGATGAATAAAAGTATTTGGCATGACGCCCAGTTTGAGCATGTCTGCATGTAGCAGCATCACATCTAGCATATGCTTGGATTGGAAATGTGCCTTCAGCATGTTGGCATATACAAACATGTCCGGTAGTAAGCCGCGATATCTCATATCTGCGAAAAACTTAGTGGCCTTAAAGATCTGTCCATCTTTACACAAACCTTGAATTACGATGGCATAAATCACCCTGTTCGGAGAAAAACTGCCGTTTTCCTCATCCAACTTATCCATATGATCTCTTGAGTAACCAGCTCCAGTTTTCTCCAAGAATAGTTTAATCGCATCAGAAGTCTTTCCATCTTTAAAAAGGCCATCAATTAAACAACAGACTGTAAATACATTGGGTGTGAACCCTGCATCTAGCATCTCCTTGTACAGCCTGAAAGCCCCTTCTATGTTTCCATCCTTGCAATGCCCATCAATTAATGCTGTGTAAGCAACCACATCAGGCACTAGACCTTTGATTTCCATTTCTGTGTACAAACCCATTGCAGCTTTTACGTTTCCCATCTTGCAAAACCCATCAACTAATGAGGAAAATGTGATGACATTAGGTTCTATTCTGCTTTCAGTCATTTGGGAACACATCTTAACAGCCCTCTCCATATTGCCCTCTTTACCGTATCCATTGATGATTATGTTGTATGTCACAGAATTTGCATGCACCCCTTCTTTGTCCATTTTCTGCAATATTTCATTAGCTTCTTTCAATCTACCAGAGTCACTTAGACCCTTGATAAGTATATTGTATGTGAACACATCTGGCGGAACTCCAAACCTTTCCATTTGTAGTCGTAAACGCATTGCTTCGTCCAAGTTCCCAGCCTTGCAGTAGCCATCGATTAAGGAATTATAACTACAGGCGTTAGGAACAATACCAAACTTTTCCATGTACGAAAAACAGTTTTGGGCAGCTTTCATTTTACTCTTTTTGCACAGAACATCTATTAGTATAGCAAACGTCACAACATCTGGGTGCAAGCCATGATGAAGCATGTCCTGAAACAAATCAAAAGCTCTTTTAGCATTACCAATCTTGCAGTAGCCATCCATTAGAGTATTGTAAGTGTATGAATTTGGAACTACACCAGATTCTCTCATCGACCTAAACATGTCCTCTGCTTTTTCCATTGTACCCTCATTGCAAAGGGCACGTATAAGAATTGTGTATATCACAACAGTCGGTTCAATCTGCTTCTCCATCATTTCGTCAAACAACTTTTGTGCTTTGATCGCATCACCTTGTGTACAAGAACAATGGATTAATATGCCATACGTAATAACCGTAGGAGAAAAACCAAGTGACACCATGTCCTCATATAACTTCCACATGTAATCAAATCTTTCTATCTTGAGCAACCCATGTAAAAGTGCATTGCAAGCCCGCAACATAGGCAAAATTCTGATCTGTTTATACACCCACAAGGCTTCCTCAACAAGATCCATCTCACACAAGGCAACAATTAAAACTCCAAATACATTAGTGCTGAATTTAGAACTCTCTAACTGAATGAGAACACCTAAGAGAAGAGAGCATGCACTGTGTGGTTTTCGTGACACTTGGAGCTTCCGAAAGAGGTGTTTTGTCAAGCACCTTGCTTCACTAAACTGCTTAGCCCCTGTTAATATGTGAATCATAGCAGCATAAAGCTGTGGATTCCCAGCAGCATCAACTGGCCTGCAAGAATTGTTGAAGTACCATAGTGCCTCATTATGGGTTCTGCAATTGAGAATGGTGTTGATGTTACATGAATCTGATTGACATAACCGAGAAGAGGAAGAAGAAGAAGGCTGTGAGAAGGATATGGATCTCAATAATGTTGAAGGGTGGTTGGAATTTACGGGGATGGCTTTTCGCCAAATAATCATAAACATTGCTTGGATGATGGGAGGAAAATTTCTCTTCCATCTATTTTGCAGCTTCAATGCATGCCATCTTTGACAACCAGAAGCTGAAATTTCCTCATTTATCAATTCACTATGCAATAAAATCACCCATTTTTTCAAATATACTACCAGCTGAAGCACCAGCAATGGCACCTGCGATGGCCCAACAAAATTGTATACATGCAGGTGTCAGATAACAGAAAAAACAATTCCAATTCTGCAACAAAACCTAAGTAATAACATCATCATTAAGCTGTTACACCGGGTGTTAAAACTTGAAACAGTAAAAGCTGGAGCCCTATGGCGCCAGATATGTGCAAGAACAAACACTTAAATTAACCTTAAACACCAAATGATTTGTCGTGTCAGTATTATATTTGCAAGTATCCAAGCTTCTTAAAGCACTCCCGAAAATTATGAGCTTTGGTAACAGGAAGATCCGAACATCGACGATTATATCAAGATATAGAATATTTTCACTACAACCGATAGAAGAATTGCTAATTGTTAGTACTAAACAAAAGATTCAGTGAAGGAAAGTAGAAAACCCTCCATTACAAGAAAATTTTCCCTTCTCTATTTGGCACAGCAATCGTCAAGCAAGGTCTAGAAGCTAAACCCATGGTTATCGATGTCCAAGTGAAAGAATAAATTTTTTTTACAGCAGGAGCTAATTCTATTAATGCGGGTGGAATTTGAAAAAGGAAAAAAGAAAAGAACAGAAAAGAAAAGAAAGAAATTGATTTTCATTACCAATGGCAAAACAGCCTGTACGAGCTCCAGAACTGGCGCATAGCATCTATTACAATACATTATGGAATCTTCCAATTCTTTCCATTTCTTCAGTTCCCACCATGCCGGGGCACGGCCGAACGATCAACCGGCTGAGAGTCATCGGCAGTATCCTGGTGGCTGAGGCAGCTATGACGAGAGAACTCGCGTTCCCTTGTTCCTGTTTTTGTTAAAATCTATTTTTTTGGGAAAAAATATGGGGTACTTACGTAGAGATTCTAAAAAAACACAAAAAAAATTTAGAAATACTTACGTACTCCCAGAGTGTCACATCATCCATACTCTGTTCAATGAGAATATTTTAAGTGTCCTCTGTTGTGATATCATATTCCATAAATTTCTCTTAATTATTCTTCTTTTTCCATAATAGATATCTATTATAATGAGTTATGGAAAAATAAAAATAATTAGGAGAAATTCATGAGATATGGGATCATAATATATGACATTTGGAATATTTTCATTGGGCAGAGCATGAATGACATAGCACTCCGGAAGTATATAAATATTTCTCCAAAAAATTATCATCGGATATCTAATAATCATGAGAAATTGAATGGAAGACCCATGCGAACTGGCTTAAATTAATTGGAAATCTGAGGAAAATATATTCTTACTCTCTTCTCTTTCGAACATTTCTCTCTCAATTTTCAACTCAAAATAATTTGAGGTAACGAAGTATTTTCACATTTGTGATCAATTTAATATAAGTTATATAGAACTTCAACACAATTTTATAATTTTTAAGAATTTTATGGTGATTTTTTATGTTGTTTGAGGCTTGGGTGTAATTAACCAAAAATATATTTTTAGTCCTTGTACTTTGATTAACCTGGTCTCACGTTCTATTTTCTTATGACTCGTTTGGTATACAGAATTGGTTTTGATGGATATGAAAATAAATATAAAAATAGATATTGATATGTAAATAGGTATGGATATAGGGTTAAAAGGTACATTTAGTATATATTGAAAATGTGTATAGAATTCAGATAATATTTTTATTTAATATTTGTATTTAAAATATAAAGTTACTAAGATGTCCTCATAAAGATATTGAGATGGTGAGACAAGATGAAGGATAAAGAAGAAGATGGTAAAAAAGAGAGAGGTGGACATAGAATTAGAATTTAGCTTTTTGTATGGGAATGATTTGCATATGGAAGCCATTTCCATGCTCTCTTTGTTATACCAAACAAACATTGGTTGGAAATCAATTCCATTTCTATATCTATATATCCCAATTTCACTGTACCAAATATGATCTTAGAGATTAATCCTTGTAGTTTCATTATAAAAAAGTTTAGTCCTTCACTTTCCTAATAGATAGTCCACTTTATGTCAGGAATAATAAACTAAATTTATATGATAGCGTGGCAGAATGTCTATATATATATATATATTTGCCCATAAGGCAGAATGTCCATATAAGGAGGCTTCAATGGTGTGAAGAGGCAAATCCTATTCCAACCTAGGGACTAGGATGTGCATGGGATGGGCTGAGCAGCCTGAAGCCTCTACCTGAAGCCGAGCCCAAAAGATGTGACCGCTACCCAACCTTGTAGAAGCCCTAACCATTTCGGGTTGGACAATGACAGGCTTCCATATGGAAACATCACTATAATCAAATATCAATTATGCAGTTAACAAGATGGATTGATTTTTTTTTTTAATTAGAGGGATTGGCAAAAAAAAAAAACTTGATATTACAAGCAGAATGAATCAAACCCGCAACATCCCACTTACAACAGAGTATTCATAACATTCGACTACATGGCCATTGGAATGATGGATTGGATATTAATTATGTCATAAGCTTATACAACCTTCGGTCCTTTACATAAAAGTTAAGCTACTTAACTAATTTAGACAAATTAAGAAGATAAGATATAGTATTTATTGTAACAAATATGGCATGATCTTCCTAAAATATTTTTACATAAAATTAAATTATACATCAATTTATAAGTTAAGTCAATTAATCTGAGAGAAAATGATAAATGTGAGAGACAAAAGAAGATTAATATCTTATATTTATAATAAGATGCAACCTCACAACTAATTCCTACATTAAAGACCAGAGGTAATACTACCTCCATTCCTTAATATAGGAGTCAGATAACCTTTTAGGTGATAAAAAAGTTAAATAAATCACATAATTATAACATATATTCTAAAATATGTATATGTACATTAGATTATATATCAATTTATAAATTAGGTAAATTAGTTTAGAAAAAAAAATGATAGATAGATTAGTTAATTTGCTTTCTTAATGTTTAAAAAAAATCAACTAACTCTTATATTAAGAAATATATAAGGTAGTAGTTAACTAATATTCATTGGCTAGCGAGCCAACGTGGATCAGTATAGGCAATTAAAATGCATGTAGCTATGTAAGTAGACATACAAATACATAACTACGGTCAACTTGTCCAATTAGCAGGATGAATTGAATATTGGTTACAATGTGAGCTTATAATTCAATTGATGTCAAAACTAAAGCCCATTTAGTGCATCAAGGATTAATAAATTGCCCTCTTTAGTTTTTCATGTATGAGGTAATACAATGGACTTGGTGAACTCCGCCAAGCTGTTCTCCCCCTCTGTTGTTAGTAGGCTTTTAACCTGTTATCATCTCCCTCAAGCAAGCTGCCAACCCAGAAGGGGAAAAAGGGCATAGAAGTTGGTTGCACACATATTTAGCAAACCATAATCAAGGTCTTAGGACCACCATGCTTGCCATCATCCAGATGGCTTTCCTCTTGTCCATAATTTTCCTACCTAAGCACATGAAAAAGATCAGCACTTGTTAGGACCACACGTTGTGATCAAAGAATGCCCCATTGTCCCATGAAAAATTAGCTCATGAACTTTTGAAACTGTCATGAGTCGCATATCATTGAGGTTACCTTCAAATATGGCTCTTGTAAGGCTTTTAAACTTGTCAACTTCAATTGTTAGCTTTTCAAACGTAATTCTTTTAAGCATTTGTGCTCATAGCAGCGAGTTAACAAAATAATAGGAAGTTACATGCCATTTCAATATTGTTTTGATGGGGCCTATATTACCACATAATTGTAATATGAACATGTTTAGATTAATGATGAAAATTACTTTTTCAATATAATTTATTATCTGTAAAAGAAATTTTATTTCAACTTACGTGAATGTACTTTCATAATGCTGTAACAAATAGGACATGCATCACTTGTCATTCAACAACTTCGTCAATCTGAAGTCCTCTGCACTTTAAGTGGCAGAGGGAATTGGTTTCTGTTATTCTCGGCCACTCCCTCTCTTACATGTGTCCAAACAGAGCTAAGCTCAGAAGCAATTTGGTATATATGCATGAGAATCTAATCTATTGCATGTAACTTAAAGCAAGAATTTGATTTCGATAATCATCATGGTAATGATGTGCTCATTGTTGCCCTGAGAAACAATTTTGACAACGTAGATTTAAAATTTTTAATCAATAATTCTTAAATGAAAGATCATTCTTCAAATAGATTATTTTTATCACACTATCAGATAATAAATGTATAAATATCTCAATAAATATTTAAATTTTAGTTCACCATGTTATGAGGGATCAACCTTTTCTATTAAACCTAACTCTATTGGTAGCTGACACCGCTTTTGTAATAACAAGAGGATAACAAGAGGGTGGGACAGGTGCATGTGAAGCATATAAAAGCTCATCGAGGGATAAGTTACCTCATTCATTGGGCCAATGGAGTGTTCCAGAAGCGCTTGACATACCTAACAGTGAAACATATACCTAAAAATTTGGTTGACTTGCCATCATGCATCATCATCATCATCATATTATAACAATATGTTCACACATGACACATGTTTGAACTCGTGCTTGTTTTGGATTTTATTGTATTGAGGCAACAAGATTGGAACATAGGGAAAGCACATATGGACATTGCTTTGGGATTTCATTTGAGAACTATCTTAGGTATTTTAGAAGCTTAAAAAAAAATTAATTAATTGATATAATTATTTTTTAAACTAATTTTTATAACTTATAAATCAGTATATAATCTAATTATACACATAAATATTTCAAAATTTATATTATAATTAAGAAATTTATTTATATTTTTTAATCTTAAAAAAAATCAAC
>QFDD01005659.1:0-14988 GCA_006871305.1 Vachellia collinsii | reverse complement strand
TCAATTGACTTTTATTAAAAATATTAAAAAAGTTAAATATACTATTTAAAAATATTTTAACCAATAAGAAACGGATGCAGCATATATGTAATAATAAGTAGGAAGCTTAAGGGAAGTAACATGTAAGAAAATGTGTCTAGTTCACAACTAAAATGATGAAAGTGAACTGAATCTATAGCTCAAATTTTGACCAGATCTTTCTGCTGTTGAATTATTGCATAAGTTTGGTCCCCGGATTAGATATGCAGAGTAAACTAGTTAATAACACTATATGGAGCATCTGAAATTCTTTAAAGTTGGTCGGCGCCATTTATATGGTGCTCTGATCCACCTGATTTCTTATTTTTTTTTTATTTTTTTCCTGAGGGAAGAACGTAATATCTTTTGTTCTGGCCATCCCCGAATCAATAAAATGGGGGCACGTTGAGGGTAGGTGCGTGCATGGACAGACGAATACGCAGCTGTGTAGTTGAAGGACCACCTTTCATCATCATTAATTCCACATATCCCTTCTACTTTCACGTCCATTGCATATTAATTTCTCCTCTACAAACAAGCTAATTAAGCATGCACTACAGTTCCCTCTCCCACCGAAAAAGAAAGAAAGAAAAGAATAGGGTGGTTGAACCTAAAACTCGATTCTAGGTATGTATGTTCCTTCCATCTTTCTCATTCAGTGACTAAAATGCTCAGTGTGGATGTCTGTTGGGGGGAATCACATAACGCTTCGTACTATATTGTCTCTGGAGGCTGGGATGGTTGTTTGGATTCATCTCTAGCACTGTACCACGTAACAGAAGCTTGTTCTAGGGCTGTTAATTGGTATGAGCGATTTGAAGGGTTGGGAAGAGAAAATTTTCATTAGTTGAATTTAAAAACAAGAAGTTCCTTACTCTTTTATCTCATGTCTTCTCTATTTTAAAATTTTATAACTCCACTTCTTAAATTCTTTTTCTGAAAATTCAACTTAAAAAATGTTCCCCTTCCCTTCAAATGCCTGGTACCAATGATACGAAGTCATCAACGGTAATTGCATTGGCATGTCCAGCCTCTAAATGTTTGGTTCAAATGAAGAAGAACATGGCTGCAACTAACCCTGCAATAGGCCATCGTTCAGCACAGGCCCAGCATCTTCCTGGACTTGGAAGGGCCCAACCAATCTTCCATAACGCATGTCAGCATATTGGATTGAGCCTACCTGGTTGAAGGAGGTTAAGAAAATTAAAATGTTAAGAATGTCAAGCGTAAATTTTAAAAACATAGAGACCTATCAAATTCTGCCCCTATTTGATTGACATGCAGGTCAGCATCGGCTGTTCATCTGAGTGGGGCTCATCACTGCGTCCACATTGGGATTATTCATCGAACATCTCCCAACGTAGGCAAATTTCAGACACACCGACCCTGTTCTCAATAATTTCACCAATAAAGTCTGTTCTATCGACTAGGCTCAGCTACATGTTCCAAATAACATCACATCATCAATCACCGTCATCTACTTCGGGGGCTGCACTCTCGTTTTCACCATATGAACTAGTATTTAATTTCAGGAAGGACTGCAATTAATATACATATATATTATGGTTCTATAGCACTTGACAATCTGAGGAGGTTAATAATTGCCTCATAATTCACATGGCAATCACTGATGTGAGGAGGAAGTGTTTTCTCAGTCTGAAGGCGTGAATTGACCTTTGTGAGTTCCATCTAGACATCTTGTGACCCAAAAAAAAAAGGGAACATATCAGGTTCAGATTTCTCAAGCAGCGGGGTTTCTGATCCTTTGCGGATTGATTGGGTTTTAACCAGAGGGTAAAAATTTGCCAAATCAAGATGTTCTTCCCCTTCAGCTTCAGCAAATTCTTACCATCACTGTCATGGTTGAAGACATCAGAAAGTGAATCCACAGAAATAAGACTCCATTAATTAAGTAGCTCTTCACGTGATTGACATTTTTCAACCTTCAAAACGTTAAAGCCGTGATTAGACTTGCCTGTTATTGATTGATCATCATGTCTTGTGTGTGTATAATTACGTGCTCCCTGCTGGGCTGTTCAAAAATCTCTCTACATCGGACACGAAAGTGACGCAAGAATATGAGCACAAAAATAAAAACAGGGATAGGAGGGTTTCAAAGTTAAACCCTACAGAGACATCGTACCATCCAGACCAGATGCAATGGACATGCAACTTTTCAAGATCTCGTAGAAGCTTCTCGGCAACACTGCCAAACGACATTCTCTATCCTCTTCCCTCACGTGCCTGATTCTCTATGTTCCTCAGCCTCCCACTTTTTCCAACTATATATATATATTTAATCTTAATAACCGCAAACCATGCATGCAATAAGCAGAGACAACTAAAGCACAAGGCCGAACATGGAGGCAGCTGGGTCGGGATCTAGAAGGACCAAGGAAGCTGGAGGTGGCGGAGATGTCAGGTACAGGGGAGTGAGGCGGCGGCCGTGGGGGAAGTTTGCAGCGGAAATCCGGGACTCGGCGAGACAGGGCCAGAGGGTGTGGCTGGGGACTTTCACCACGGCGGAGGACGCCGCCAGGGCCTACGACCGAGCCGCTTACGCCATGAGAGGCCCATTTGCCATCCTCAACTTCCCCGATGAGTACCCACTTTCGGCCGGCGGTGCTGACGCCATGGCCGACTATCGTACCTCTGCTTCTTCCCCGCCGAGTGGTAGTAATGCGCAGGGAAAACAAGTGTTCGAGTTCGAGTACTTGGACGATAAATTGCTGGAGGAGCTTCTTGATTTTGAAGAGAACAGGATGACGGAAAATTGATATATTTGATTTGTAGAATGAATTGTGACCATTGTACTAATGCTGGTATTTCTATTTCAGATGTTCAGTTTAAATATTTTTCAGTTTCCCTGAGATTCAAATTCCGTCTGGCAAGATTGGAAGAAGATTCTCTCATGTAACGAACAATAAATAATTTATATGTAGGTGTGTATGTGCATTAATATTAGGGTATCAAGCTCTCTCTTTTACACCAACAATGGTTTTTTTTTTTTTTTTTTTTGCGGCTAACACTTGACAATGGTTTAAGGTTTAAATCCAGATAATAAAGGGGCCTGTGAAGTAGGTCGGAAGTTAAGTGCTAGTAAAACTGTCCTTCCTGCCTAAACAAGTTTACGTTCAAGGATCAAGAGTCAACATTGTTTCGGCCTATTTGCCTACTCCTTCAACATACTAGCATGAAACCAACTCTTTTAATTTTATTCATAAATCATTTTTTATATATTTAACATAAATTAAGGAAAACTTTAAGCTCTATTAACTCTGCTTTAAAATTTAACTACTTCGAACTTTATTCCTATTTAATATCTACTATAATATATGGAAGTAAAGTCAATACATAATAAATAAAAGGTAAAATTATACATTCACAAAAAAAATTAAACGAGATGGCTTTTAAACTTGCTAATTTTTTAAACTTACTAACATAAAAGCTAGTTGCGACTTCCATATGTTTTCTTTCATTCTTTTCTCACCACTATTTCTCTCCCTTATTTTCCCCTTACAAAAAAAAAAGGCAAATTTAAAAAATGTATTATATATTTATTATCTTTAACTAATTTTTTAAATAATTTAATTCGATTAAAAAGATTTTATAAAAAGCATAGGAGGAAGTATTACTTTTTGGAGGGAAAAAAAAATCAGTGCACCATTAAAGACGGAGAGAGGAATCTGGCGGTAATAAAGCAGACTTTGGGTTGGAGTAATGCGGATTATGAGTATTTGGAAAAGTAGCGGACTTGGTCACCTAGGAAGAGTTAGTCTGATTTAAACCGTCCAGATTTAATTTTATTTTAAATAATGATTTTTTAAATAAAAAAATTATTTTTTTAAAAAAAATAGTAGTCGAGAGATTGTTTTTATTTTTAATTTTACATCTACCGAAATAATTTTTTTAAAAAAATATAGATTTTTAACAAATTAGATCTGGACAATTTAGATCAGACCGAATTAACTCTCCCTACTAAACTTTAAAGAGGACAGTCCAGATCAGATTAGCTCTTCCTATTAAGCTTTAAGTAGGGTAACCAAGTCCAAAAATAGCCGTCCAAATTTGAAATGGAAGTTAGCATCTACACGCAGATCAAGGATTTTACATGTTCTGGGTTTGTTTATGGCTATTTAAGGAATTGCAAGTGGCCTGGAAATCAGGATTAATTATTTTGGATCAAAATGCATACTCGGTTTTTAATTATTTGTCTTTTTATTAGGAAAACGAAATATAAACTTAATTGCATAATTATCCTTTTTGAGGCCTAAGTCAACTGAGTTACGTTTTGCAGCAAATGGTTACAACACATGTTCATAAAGTTACTCATGTTGAATAGATCATAATAATTCGCCAGTCAGGAGATCCATTATTCTATTTTTGCGTGCGCGGTTTACTGCAGGCTCATCGGTGTCACAGTAAACCAATCCCCATCGTTTTTATACCCTGGTCTAAATACATCAGTTATTAGATTTATTTTGATTATAAATATAAGATATTAATCTACTTTATTTCTTAAATTTATGATGTTTTTCTAAAGTGTCCATATAAATTATATGTATTAATGGGTTTTCATCAGATGATGATTACAACTTCCTATATACACAATTGAAGAGAAAATTTTGAAAAAATCAACATACATTTATAATAAATAATTAACTTAAGTGATTTTATAATATTTATAAATTAATTATTTAACTTCTGTGTTAAGAAGAAGAAGAATATACCTATGCATGTATGTACGTTTTTTGGTAAGGTATCAAAGGTGTCCCTAAGCAACTTCGGCTTGAGACTGATCTCCTAACAAGCATGTTTGTGTTCTTATCTTTCCGTGAGGAAGCCGTTTATCATGTCAGCCAACAGATTGCTACTTGATCCGATGTGCTGTCTGTGCGAGCGCACTTCTCTATATGACCCGAAAGATATTTTAAAATTGTTGATAGATACAACTGTGGTTGATTGACGATTGGACCCCAGTACAGTACCGTAACCCTCGTACCCGACTCGAAGCATGGCCTTTTGAGCTCCAATGGCTCAGCTAGAATTCGGTTTATTGACTCATCCAACCACTTGCATGGCCCTCCTTAATTAAAAAGAGATGTTAGTTGGTGGCGGCGTGAATGATTACTAACGATCCTCTTCAACAGGTTAATACGTTCACCGAGTTGGATTTTTAATTTAGCCTCCTAACTTTGTTTCTAGAGTATTATCAAAATCACTTGGGGCCTTAGACCAATATCTATGCATGAGGTTTGGAAGTGTTAAGGTTGAAGTCTTTCTAATAAATGCCTCTAACAACATTTAAACTTGTCTTGTGCTCTTTACAGAATTAACATCGTTTATCATCTTAATTAATTCTTTATGGTTGTCCTACTTTCTTATTTCTATTTATGAATTTAATTTGTGCTCCCTTTAATCCTAAATATAAAATATTGTTTGTGGTGTTTATTATCACAAGGTAATGAAGGCAAATAAAATTTCCAAAATAGCGTGCTTCGCGTGGAAGTCTCTTGACAATTTGGGAGTATAAAATGGATGTTGACTGGGTACAGTTCCTCCGTCAATCAATCATTCAATTGATATCATCCTTTACTTTGTTCTTCATTTCCCTTGCAAAGGGGGCTGCATCACCACCCACCCACTTCATCCCAATTCTACACCAAATTAAATCATGCGCAGACATCTTCAATCACTTCTACCTGGAACTTGGAAGAGTGACAATCGCCAAATAACTAATTTCCATTTTGACACGTAATAATTCAGACAGGAGAGGATTTTTTTTCCTTATTCGAGAGACTCGTATAAATGTATTAATAAATTACAAGTGTTAGCCAGGTGTAATGGTAACAAGTTTAAAGAGAAAGCTTAGACTAAAAGACTAATCTACTAGAGGAGTGAAAGTCTCTTGAAATTATAAATCTCACTTCTACAGTGGGGCTTTCCAATGTGACACCCATAACACAATATAATTGCATAATAAGTAATAGAATTAAAACTGTAGAGGGGTATTCTTGTCTTCTTAATGGCATTAAGAAGTCCTTATAAGTTAGGCTGTTGCTTGACCTTACAAGATATTTGTTGGAAGTGTACATTTAAATTTAAATATTAGTATTTTAGTTGGATTTAATTGAGATTTTCCGTTATTATAGAATACAGTTATAAAATAATATTAATTATCCCACGCATCATCCTTTAATGATGAACTTCAAGACTAGTTAACTCGACAGTGGAGTCAAGCTTAATACTGGCTTGTCAATGATCCTTTCTTAACTTTCACTCCTAAAGGCGGTCTTATCTTCAATAGTCCAAAGCGCGTCTTAGCTTAGTTGGAGGGAAAAAAAAAGTGCATGAACAAGCCAGAACACAATATTTGTCAAAAGCCGAATGGTTTGTTTTAAGGGGGAAAAATAAAGACAAAAAAAGGCTTATCAGCTTCATGTTTCATGACCAAATTTGTCTTTACATAATTATCGTTTTAACAGGTACCTGACGAAGCAACAACGTAACCTCTCTCAGTCGCCATAATTGGACCCAACAGGTGTTATTAGGTACTAAGTCTTGGCCTGTTTGATTGAGTCCTGGTCACAAATTATCATTAATTGGATCGTACAGGGAACGCGATCGAGTGTGGATGCAATTTTCCTAAATGATGATCTTTTTCCAACACTTCTGATAATTGAGTACAGCAATTCATTATTATAAAATCAATAATTCTTGAACTCTTTAGACAAAACTATGAAATGATTACGCAGAAGGGAAAATAATCAAATTTAATAATTTATCAAGCGAGGCTCTCCAATTGCATCAGAGGCTGATTCTGCACACACCTGAATATGTACGATCAACTATGCGATGTCATTAGTAATATCATGATGTGCAACATAGAACCAAGAGGCAAGGAAGAAAAAGTGAACGCTTAACACCTAAATGTTGAAATTATAATATGTTTAATTAACCTAAGCTTTGCAACGTCAGTCCTACTACCTATACACTGCTCGGGTCTCAAATTATGACTTCCCTCCTTAAAGGACTAAATCAGAGGGTCCCATTGTCTCACGTTCTCCCTTTACAAACCCGGCTTGTATCAAGTAAGTCAGAAAATTCTGCAATTATATCCTTTTACAATTTCATAGTGTCAATAGTTTATATAGATGTACCGTACTTAGCTAGATAAAGTTTTACACCTATATGTATAATTTATCTTAAGGCTACTTTAAGATTAACCTAGAGTCACCATATATAAAGCCTTAAAACTACTCTCGAGGACTCAAAATAAATATTATTCAATGCTCATTACTAACATTTTATACCTATTATTAATATATTCTAAGACCACTCTAAGGTTAGTCTAGAGCTATACTCTAGCTAGAGCCTTCAAGTTAGCCCAACGATGCGTCCCCATACTAACAAGAGTAAACCTGCATACAAACCCTCTCCCAAAGGCTTAATTTATCGAAAATTTTCAAATTTTAATTATAAACTAATTTTGCATTTTATATTTCTGGAGGAAGAGAACCTCCAAATTAAACTATGATTAAAGTACTCGGGAAGCTTGACGGGAGAATTATATTGTGAAGTTATATAAACAATATAAGAATTAAAAAGTTTTATAACAAATGAATAGTTATAAATTTTGTGATGTATTGTTATTCAATACACTGAATCTTATTATTGCATGATATTTAGTTAATGGTAAAACTTTCAAGTGTTTAATCTTCAATTTTGGTAATATATAGTAATTCTCTCGAAGTTTCATTTTCTCATGTCCCACGTGCCCCACACAACATTATTATGCACAAACATATATATCAGGTGCATCATAAGCCGCCGGGAAACGAAAAGTAAGTGCACGTACAAAGAAAGAAGAGGACCGATAAATGAGAGAAAGTTGAAGGAGGGAACAAAATTAGAGAAAGGACAGAATGATGAGAGAAGGGACAAAAGCTAGGTTGAGGTTATTTATCCAAGTTCTTATAATTTATAAAATTTAAACTCTACTTTTTTGGTTCCTACCTCCTTCTACTATTAATGTATATTGGGTATAAAACTAATTTTAAGATAACTTTAATATAATCTGAGATATTTTTAAAATTTGAATCAGATTTTTAATTACTGTTTATACTTTATCATCACTTAATTTATCTTTAGATATATATTATTAATTTTGTGTTATCTTCTATGTTACAGATATATAAATATGTATATAAGATAATAATTATTTGCGAACATTTCCTTCACTTTTAAATATTTTAGTTTATGAAATTTTCAACAGTAAATAGTAAATTCTCCTTTCATTCTATCATTGGTACTACTCTTCTGGGTTTACGGCTTAATCCTATTTCCTTTTTTTGGCACTCTAAGTGCCAAAGAGGAATTAGTGGGATTGCGCAAGTTTAATTTCTCCAAATTTCAGTGGGTTATAGTGATACTTTGGGAACTTAATCATGGGTATAGAGTATAAAAAGGTGATGGTTTTACTGTGTATGAAGCGAGTGTGTAAAGTTTCATCCGAGAATGGATAAGTTCGGGGTAATTTATATGATATAAACCATAAATTTCTCCGGAAATTTAAAAAAAATTTATGAGTTTGTATTTTTGTGTCATCTATAATAATAAAAAAAAATCAATGCTGGATTCCTTAGCTACGCGTGTGGACCACGGAGAATGTCTAGAGGATTGTTGAAGATGACTAATGGGAGGAACAAGGCAGAAGCTTTTTTTGGGGTAAGGTGTTAATTAGCAGGTGCGAATCTCTAACATATGACAGTAATTATTTATTAATTAGTGACAATATTATGCTTTCTTGTATATTTAAAATTAAATTCGACAAGTGGATCGATGCTCTTAATTGTTAATTTGTTTTGACCCATTTTTAGGGTAATGGGGTCCCAAATTCCCATGGCTAATTAAACTTTTTGTAAGTTGACGTGGTTGCAAATTGCAATGCAAATGCTAGAAAGGGAAACTATAATTGGAAAATTCCGATTTCGGCACAGTGCCATGTATGACTACTTTTAATTTTGTTCATTTGAACCGATAATCGAGAATCATATCTGAAAAATGCAAAATAGAAACTCAGATATAGATTCCCCATTTACAGTTTAAGCTATAAGTAGTCTACGATAATTTTATTAATTGAACGCTCAACCATATATAAGACTTTTTAACCCCTCTTTGGGGTTAATGTGGAGCCCCTCGGATCATTTTGGTGTAAATAGTTTCCTTGTTTCTTATTTTTTTTGAGTTGATATACTGCAATCTTGTAGAACTCTTAATTTTTGAATCATTAATTAGGTGGATCCCATATTGTTTATAATAATTGTCTGAAATTCAGAAACGAGTTTATCTACTCATCACAGCTCGATAAACTAGCAGTATGATTTCCTATAAATTTAATAATTTATATTTAAATTGGTTTCATCATAAAAAAGTTATTGCTAAATAATACATATGTATCTGTTTGAAAGAAAAATGAAGATTTACCATGAGGAACAACTTTAAAAGGCTCTCTTTAAAATATTAATTAATTATAAAGCTAATAGGATGGAAGCTGTAGCAACCCTTCCATCATCTTCTTTTATGACGAAAAAAGAGGATAGATCCTCTAGTTAAGAATATTAAGCATGCAAGCTTTTGAAAATTTGTCTTCGGAATCAATGAATTGAATATATGGTTCTGAGCCCACTAATTAAAAAAAAAGGAGAGAAATACTTTTCTTAAATCTTTACATATCGTGTATCAAATATAACATATACAAGATGCAATTTTCTTCGATAATAGTATTCCCGTGCTAGAAATCCAGAATAATTGATAATATCCAGAATATTTGAACAATGAAAGGAAATAATTTTATCTTCTGACCCCTTCCACTTCTTTATCCACATGATGATCCATGTTTTTCGAATTTTCTAAATGAAAATTAGGTGAATAAATTAAAAAGTCATTTCGAGATTCGGTAAATGTTATGAAAATTCGCCTATTTACAAATAATATGGGGTAGGGTTTGTCCATTGAAGCCCCACTCCATTTAGATCTAACGATATTTATTTACCATCCACTTAAGTCAAATGGTGTACAAAAATCTAATTAGCATATTTTTTAAAGAATAACTAAATAATTTTATAAAATTAATTATTAAATATTAACTAATCCAATGGT
Organism: Vachellia collinsii; assembly: GCA_006871305.1. Lineage (NCBI taxonomy): Eukaryota > Viridiplantae > Streptophyta > Magnoliopsida > Fabales > Fabaceae > Vachellia > Vachellia collinsii. The sequence goes on along the minus strand of QFDD01005659.1, from coordinate 4,809 downwards.
AGGGACTGTATTTAATATATTTTTTCAGAATTAGTTAGTATGTGTTTGATTAATTTATTTTATTGTATATAATTAATTTATATATTATATTATTTTACACCGTTTGATTTAAATTAAAAGTAAATAGAAATTGTTAGATGTAAATAAATAGCGGCTCAATGGAGTGCCCCGCTCCCAAAATATTATCTCTCTCACAGACAAACACTGCATACGTGTTCATAGTTACACGCCGTACAGGACAAATTCGTTGGTTTCTGTTGACCTTCCAATTAGAAAGCATGATTCCCAATGAAATGTAATATATTTCTTATATAAACACTTTGAGGTACATTATATTTATTCCTTGTCAACCAACTTTTTCAAATTTGCTCATTCATTTAAAGGAGATCAGATCCAGTCAAAGGAAGAAAAGGGAACCTACTATATACTAATGAAAAGGAAGAAGTCCGAAAATACTCTTAAAAAAAAATTCAAGTTAATGTTGCTAAGGCTTGTAATTGCTTAAATTAATCTATATGCCATCGTAGTTATTACTGCTGTGATATGCTGATGCACGGCCTATATTAAACCACACTATATATAATGATTTTTGTCAGATACTTGCTTGGCCAATAACGAGTAACGAGTTTAATTTCTATCTACTTTACAAGTTAACTCGAACATCTTAATTAGAACTGGTGACCAGTTTCGGGACAGACAATTGATTGTTTAATGTACTCACATATATTCTGTTAGCTAGTGCTTTTCTCTTCCTCTCTCATTATTTTTCATATTTTGCTTGTTGTCACAGCATTTTCTTTCAGAATAAGCATTAATAACAACGTAGACATCATAAATTCACATATTGAACCCTGCAACTTCAAATTGAAGCCCTTTGATTTTCATATTCGATCAGATCGATGGGTGAAGGGCGGTGACGTCATTCAAGTTCTTTTTTTTTTTTGTTGGCATCCCTGTAAGTTCTTAATTAGGATAATAAAATGAGCGAGCTGGAAGATCGCTGCAGTGCAATTAATCGTGAAGCAAACTCAAAATATGCTAATTAAGGATAGTAATAGCAATAATGAATCATAAAAGGAAATTAAATTAACAATGCAAGCAGTAATGCATAATGAAATTTAGGTTAGGAAAAACTTGATTCAGCAGTAACCATACCAACAATGAAGGTAATCTATCAGATTATGTTTATTTACTGATCGACCACAGTTCTTTGTCGTAATTAATGTCGTCAACTCATTAATTAGTCCTTGCCCATTCAGTATCAATATAAAATTGTGGATATTAGGGATCGTCTTTCTATAAATAAGATTTGCTCTCCAGCTGTTCAAGATCTGATGAGGAGAAATTAGAAAATCCATATCTTACATGCATGTATTCTAGAATCTATGAAATGGAAAGCTCAATTTGAAGACATGACAATGATCGTTATTTGTCTCCTCCAAGTTTGTCGTCCAATATGCGATGTACTATAGTTAGAGTATAGCTGAAATAACAGTATAATCAACAAATTAAAATGTATTCATATATCTATACAGAAGTAGAATGAAAATTAGTGAAAAGCATGGCTCATCCTGATCTCCTTTGCAAATAAATAGAGCACACTTTGGTTATCAATATTACTCATCCGGTTCTTTTTATGGGACTCAGAATATTTATTTTGTTATTTGTAAGTTGCATCGTTAGATTTTTTTTTTATATGAATCTACCATTTTATAGTTCATTTATTATTATGCTGACCTTGTTTTTATTATATATTGTTATACATTTTAAGTTAAAAGGTTGTTAAATTTTAAGAGATAGTTAATGAAATTTAAGATTTTTTTAATTTACATAAAATATAGTGAAAGTAACTTATAAATAAAATGGGAGAAGTAAGTAGTAAAATTGAAAATATACTTTATTGGTTTCTGTGTACTTATCCTAATTTAAATTTTATTTTGTTTCTAAATCTTTATTATAAGTTCACTTATCAAAATTTTTTTTACCTAAATATAGTCCATTCAAAAGTTATTAATGACTATTTTTCAATTTTACCCTTAATTAATTCTCATTGAAAAGAGTCAAATAGAAAATATGTGAGAATAATTTGTAAATGTAAAGAGGAAAAAAACATTTTAATAAGGGTAAACTTAATATTTTTTATCAATTTAAAACATATTTAATTATTTGACTAACATTTATTGGTATTTATTGGTATGCAATAACTAACTAAAATAGGCTTATAGTAAGTAAGTACCAGAGTGGTATTACTCTTCCCTGCTCCAAATTTCAAAGTAAAACTATTGCTTGTTTGGAGGGCATTAAATAGAGAGCAATAGCTTATTTAGAATTAACTTTTGAAAAGTGATTGTGCGTAATCCGATGTAAGTATATGAGAGAAGTTTTACCTCGACTTACATAAAAATGATTTTAAAAATGGTTGACAAATAAGCTACAAGACTAACAAAGAAAAAGTAACTCTCACATACATACTATGATTATATTTAATATATTAAATCCTTTCTGTCAAAAAAAAAAAATGAGAAGATCCTAATGAGGAATAGCCAAAATTATTGTTGTTCAGGGTTATGGTAATTAAGAAATCTTTAATTAATTAATGTAAAACATCTATACATCAAATAAGATACTCTCATTTAATCTTCTCCTATATTATGGTGTATTTAAGAAAGGGAAGGAGAGAGAAGTAAAAGCAATGAGAAGGTTGATACGTAAAAGATGAGGTGATAATAATTAATAAACATGTATTGTTGTAATTAGTTGAGAAGCTTGAGATATCAGTTACTACATATACACGTATATATATATATATATATCATCAGCATATGTTTACCCAACAATTTAGACAGTAATATTCTTGTATGGACCATTACAGAAAACGCCCTCAATGACAATACGATTCTCCCGCTAAATCCTTTCTATAACCCCAAATATTACCAATATATAATCAACGATAGCAAGTTGCACCATGATTAACTTATTAGCAAATGTATATGGTATATATATAGTGGCTAGTGAAACAAAATATCGCAGATGATTGTAAAAGGGAAAGAGTTCGGATTTGAGATATTCGCATCCCAGTGCTCAGTTCTTTTAGAATCGTATTGATTGTATCTCATTTATCTCTATTGCTAGCTCTTGAGTTTCACGCCAAATTAGATAGGAAAGCAGCAAGAAATAATCCAATCTGGCAGCCTCATTCCATCGTCCCCTGATCTCATACTAATTCAAAAACCAAAAGAACCTAGCTATTACATGCATATATAAGAAATGCTTTTAATGCAATACGGTTCTATATACAGAGGGCAAAAAAACAAAGCAATAATTGCCGGTTCATAATAATATCACATATTGCAGTGGCCCAGCAGGGCTAGGAGAGAAAAATAAGATTTCTGATATATATATATATATATGAAGATCGACTCAACAAACATACTTTGAAGAGTTATATTACAATACTAAATTCTGATTGTTGGGAAGATCAACTTAATTAGTAGAAACTTACAGATATATTAACTAAATACCATGACAACACCTTTTTCCCCCTTATTAGTACTAATCATGCTGCCAGAAAAACCCGGGGGTTGGGGGGGGGGATCGAGAGGGAACGAAAAGGAAATGAAACTTGAGAGTTAAATAGAATAATCAATCTCTCATCCTTTTCCTTTTCTCCTCTTCTGATTCAAGCAGGTCTTCGAGCACCTGATTATCCAGATACTCAAACTCAAAAACTTGCCTCCGCATCAGCGGACCAGCCGACGAGCTTGCACTTCCATGGTGAGACGAAGAAGGAGGAGGCGGCAAAAAGGCAGTATATGATGGAGGCCTCAGTTGAGAATAATACTCATTAGGGAAATTAAGGATTGCAAGGTGACCCCTCATGTTGAAGGCAGCCCTATCATAGGCTCTGGCTGCTTCTTCTGCCGTATCGAACGTCCCCAGCCACAGCCTCGCCCCTTGCTTCGCCGGATCCCTAATCTCGGCCGCGTACTTCCCCCACGGCCGCCTCCGGACACCCCGGTACCGCGCCTCATCCTTCCCCTTCTCCTGCTTTCCTTTGTGCCCATCCATGCTGCTTATCTTCTGATCTTCACCTTTTAATAAGTGTTTGGTCCTTTGATCTTGATAAACTTTCAACGAATATATGTGTGTGCGGGCGCGCGCTTAGCCTCTATACATATGTGATACATGTGGTAGAGATTTGGAATGAGAAGTAAACAGTACGTAGTATGTATCACTAGTCACCACCGATGTTCATATTGTAGATTTGATTCTTCGATTGTGTCTATGTTTTTCGCATAAATTATACGACCAGAAGACAACATGGACCCCCGGGGGGGCGGGGGTGAATCTTTTTATCGATCTAGCAAATTGGCAAAATCTCTTGTTTTTGTTTCTTAATTTTTATTTCACATGAATTATTTCATAAAGTGCAAGAATCGTTCATATATTTTTCTGACGCTACGTCTATATAGTTTGTGCCACTAGTAACATTGAAATTCTGTTCATTTTCTGAGCTTTTTTGTTTATTCGTGTTTGGGATTCGATACCGATATATATATCTCTTTGTATATGCGAGTATATTTAGATTGAACTGAACCCACAAACTGATTTAATATTTGGGAAAATTGTGAAAATTTATGCCTTGAACTTTGGCAACGTATAAATAGTACTGTTGAACTTCTGTTTTTCTCTCATGGAGTTAAGATCATTTGTTACTTCTAAGATATCCTATAATTTACATGTTAATAAAGAGCACAAATGAGTTCTACCAAACCAGAGAGAGAGAGAGAGAGAGAGAGAGAGAGAGAG
>QFDD01005658.1:0-10612 GCA_006871305.1 Vachellia collinsii | reverse complement strand
GGGGGCGATAAATTCCGCAGGGGGCGGAAATATATCCTTGTGTGTCTGGCTGGTGGGCGTGGGTTGTGCCCTCAGTGCAGGCCTGTGCGGATGCTGAGACCCTGGTGGGCGGCAGTTCGTTACATATCTAATCAAGAAGAGTTTGTCGCCTCAAGGCAAGGGGTCACACTGTTCTGGTACTGTTGACGGAAAGGGCAAGACTTGGGGTGCCTTTTAAGCCTGACACTGTACCCAGTCCGCGCCGCTACGTAACGGATCGGGCCTTATGAATCAAGGACCTTTCTGTTAATCCAGTTTAATTTGAATAGGGAGGAAAAGATAAGCCTGTTTAATGCTTGAGCCCAATTATACTTATTGTTGGACTCATCATTCATGGCAATAGTAGTTGTGGGGAGTGATCCGAGGCAGTGAGGTAAGGCGAATCTGTGGATAGATTTGCAAGTTCATGTTAACTCCTTCAATCATTGTATAACTAAATGGGACCATGAATGATGTCATTTTATGTTGGTTAAAAGCTACGGGTATACAATTATCTACTCCGTCCTACACACAGGGGCTATTAATGTGATTACCGGATGCTGCGACGGTGATCATCCCTTTAGAGTCATTACCAATGACACTGGACTCCTTGTTCGCAAGAATTGACAGATCTTGGTTGACCATAGTTTCAGAGAAGGTATCACTGTTATGGATCATCATCCAGCCAAAGCTCTTTCGAAACACGAAATATGATTTGTACATGTATTCTTAGGTGCCTCCGCTTATGGGGCAAGGGGTGGAGTTTGGCGAAGGAGGTTAGAGATCGTTGCTCCTTAGTGTTGTTACCCTTGTGAAGCAATGGACATCACTGTCTATTATTGAATTGGTGCATGAGACTGTGGTTGCTGTACAATGGGAGGAGACGCGTCCGCTGTTTTGCCGTATTAGTTTGAACTGAACTAAACAAACAAACGACAATGAAAAGGGAGATGAGGAAAAAGAGCAGGTACATGGTCTTCTTCAGAGGCAGCTACGTGGTTAGGGAATATGCAATATTCTAAGGTGTGGGTTACGTGGGAAATAGGCCACAAAACAACAACCAATAGCGACTCCTCGCTTGTCATTAGTTATTCAGTCTCTGCCTCCAACCACCCCCGAAGCCTTCACTCTCCTCCTTGTTTTGGTCCCTAATTTATTTAATTAATCTTATATGCGTATCAGCAATTAATCGTCTCCGGTACCCGTCTGATGCTGACAAATAACAAAATCCCTCGTTTAATCTATTTATTTGTAACCTTATCCTTTTTTAAATATTATATAGTGCTGATTAAAAGCAGAGTCCTTGTGAGGTCGTCCTTCAGGCCTCCAATTGTCTCGCTTCACCATTGCTTCAATTCTCTCTAACACTTGTTTAAAATCAAAGCCTTCTTCTCCAGTTCCCTCTCAGAGCTCAGTGCCTCTGCTAGAAACCACACAGATCCTGTTCTGTTCCAAACCCCAAAGTCGACCATGAAGAACCCAAACAACAACAACACGAAGCTCATCCTCCTCCACCCTTACATCCAAAAACAAGGAAGCTCCAATCGCCTTTGGCTTCTGGCTTTCCTATCACTCCTCACCATCGCCTTCCTCCTCACCCTCATTTACACTCGAGAATCAATCTCTGCGACACCTGCAACGCCCTCCATAATCGCCGCCCCTGTTTCTCGCATCAACAACGCCGCCTTGCCGTCCACCGTCGTCAGCACGCTCCTCCATTACGCCTCCAAATCCAACGACACCTTCCACATGCCCTACTCTGACCTCAAGCCCATCTCCGACGTGCTTCGGAAATGCTCCTCGCCTTGTAATCTCCTCGTCTTCGGTCTCACCCACGAAACTCTGTTATGGAAGGCCCTGAACCACAATGGAAGGACCGTGTTCATCGACGAGAACCGGTACTACGCGGCCTACATTGAAGAGAAGCATCCAGAAATCGATGCGTATGACGTGCAGTACACGACAAAGAGGCGCGACATGAAGGAGCTCATAGCTTCGGCGAAAGAGCAGGTGAGGAACGAGTGTAGGCCGGTGCAGAATCTGCTGTTCTCGGAATGTAAGTTGGGGATCAACGACCTTCCGAATCACGTTTACGACGTGGATTGGGATGTGATATTGGTGGACGGGCCACGGGGGAACTGGCCGGACGCGCCGGGGAGGATGTCGGCGATATTCACGGCCGGCGTGCTGGCAAGAAGCAAAAAGGGAGGCAACCCTAAGACGCACGTGTTCGTGCACGATTTCTCCGGTGAAGTGGAGAAGGTTTGTGGAAGTGAGTTTCTGTGCCAGGAAAATCTGGTGGAGGCCACCGGCAATTTGGGCCATTACGTGTTGGAAAGGATGGATGAGAATAGCTTCCAGTATTGTAAGAATCAGACGTCGCCGTCGTCGTGATCAACCACCTTCTTTTTCAGCTTTCTTCTTAGTCGATTACGTTCAAGTTCCCATTATCATCATGTATACTGATAAACAAACTTAGTCATCACAAACAATTCTGTCTCGTTATATTTATGATCCCTCTCATTTTGCTACATCCATGTTCTTGGCTATACCGCCGGGGACTGTAAAAAGAATTTCTTTCCCTCTTCCTTTTCATTCTCTGCCAATGTACGGAAACTGTAATTTCTTTTATTTCATTTGTCCATGAATCCCGATTAATTAACCCTCAAATCTCAGAAGCAGACTTTATAGTTACTTTCGACTATATTAGCCAATAAAAAGGAGATCGTGAAGCTGCAGGTTTAAGTACTTTGATGGGGGGAAGTACTGGGAAGCATAGACCTGTAAAGTAATCGCAGAGCTAGCGGCCAAAGACCTTTGTGAAATATTTAATTCGCAGGCTGTTCACGAGAAAGTAAGCAATATGTATTTACAATATTCGGAGGTTGAGCAGCTATTATTCTACCATTGGAAGGTTCATCATCCACCTCAAATAATGCATTAGGTGGTGCATTAGTTATGTAATCACAAACTAATACTACGGACCAGCTTTTAAATTCAACGTCACTTCGGAGAAGTTGTAATTCTATAATATGTCAGGTAGAATGAAATTTCTTTCTTCTAATTTTCTAATTTACTTTCTTCTTCATCTTCTTGTTATCTTTAACCTAATTCTCTTGGACCAACTGTGATATTGGTTTAAGTTTACCTGCTTCTGGTGGTTTACATGAATAGAGGGAAAGCTTCGAAGTGAACTTAATCTTTCTTTTCCTGACTTGGCTTATATCCACTGCTCAAGTTGTCTTACACCCCAACAAATGAGCTTAGTGGTGAAGCAACAGGTGGCTTGAAAGTTATTAGCTACCCACTGTGTACCAAAATTATCTTAAAACTTTTCTATTTTTCAATGCAACCACATGCAGCTTGCTTTATGTAATAACTAATAAGTAAACTATTACACCATATTTTATGCACAAGGTGCTAGAAATTAAATGTTTGTTTTCATGTTAAAAATAAGCCTTCACTTAAATTACCTTCAATAATCAAATACCATATCAAGGATACAATCATATGTAGGGAATAAGCCTGAGCACCTGGCGAGGAGAGATCTTTTTTTTTTTAATGTATATTTAAATATTAAGGAAGCTGAATGTGACTTTTCTAAAATATGAGCGATATTGAGTGTAGATTAACAAACATATCAATATAGTTTATCCTCAATGATAAGCACGGGGTGATAACAGAGCTTCATGTATTGTAACTTATTGATTAAATGGTTGGCATCATTCTTCGACCTCAACCAACTACAAGGTCCAAAAAAAAAAAAGGAAAAATAGTATAAAGGTCTCATAAAAGAATAAAAATATTAAAAAAAATTTAAGGATATGTCAATAATGATTTGAGGTTTATCAACAGTGGTTTGAAATATGTCGATGGATTTTTTTTTTATTTTTTTATCCTTCCATCGAATCTTAAGGTTATTTTATCAAAAAAGAAATCCAATATATGTTTTTACTTTTTTGAAATAAATTACTTGATGACATCATAATTCATAAGTCGAGCATCAACACACATTAGAAAATTGGCTAGAGTGGGGGATCAGGGATCGCATCTACTGATTGCTCTTTTATTAAGGGCTTATGACTCGGAATCATCATGTGCGTCGTCGTGATATGATATGCTTCATCATATTTCGTGAAAAGTGGTCCCCGGTCAAGCTTTTCTCCAAGACGACGACGATACCACCGGAAATCACAGTATTGCAGCCTCCCCCGTGCCTCCCTCCGAACACACTGATAATCCAAGCGACTGATGGCCACCGACTTTAGTTCCATCCCCATCATTGGTAAACTCCGCCATCCAGTTCCGTAATCTTCTCGTACTAGGAATATGATTATCCTCAAATTCGATATCCTTCTGTTCCTTTCTTCTCTTGAACTCTACATTTTTTAACAACACGTTATGTAATTGATTTTGCAAGTCAATTTGACTGCTTACCGGTTACAGTTGAAATTATTTGCTCAAATATTTTATGCTTGTAGTTTATGAGTAAAGAAGTATCGAGTGAAATCTGCAAGAGTCAAGAGGAGGCTGCGTTGTGTGCTTTGTTTCTTATATCACTGTTTCATTTTTGAACGTAGATGTTAACGCCCTTCGAGCCAAGTCCGATGACCCAAATGTTGCTGAGGACCCTGCAGTCTCTGAGGTTGTTAGACAATTGGACCAGGCTTGTAGAGAGGCGGGGTTCTTTTACGTGGTACTTTCCAATCGATTCTCTGTATCTCTTGACACTCGTTTCTATTAATCTCTCCCTTGATTTAGCATTCTGGATGGAGGAAAAATGGCACAATTTTATTTCCTGAGACTGGGAAGAATAGTTACATTCTGCAATTCTACAATCTGTTTATTTTCCCCTTGTTTTCTGGGCACAAGGCTTATTCATTTACTACCTTTGCTCTGTATTAACTCTGAAGAGTTCTGGGAATGTTTGAATCATCAATTAATTTTGTCCAAGCTCGTCTCTGGAGGTAGTTTTCTGCAGAGGGTCTACCAGCACCTCTATCAGCATATCCGGTGTTATTACTTTCTTCAGATTCTTTTATGTTGTTGTTGTAATAATGTTACATGTCACATGTGATGGTTAGTGGCTAATATCAGTAGTGATCGAAATGTAAACGTAATTGGAATTTGCAAAAGTGGGAAATGGCAGGAGGAGCACGCAATAGCTGAAGAGATATATGTGTTTGACTTGCATTTATCTTGTAAATTAGACAAGGTTACTTCTATATGGCTTCTAGCAAAGTTATTGTCATCACCCAATGGGTCATTTCTGTGAAGTTATATTTTTTGTGCATAATTCAAAGCAAGACTATGGCCATGAAAGTGGTTGATGTCTTCAATTCATCTTCATGGATCAGAAAGGTCATGGTATTCCTGCTACTCTCCTCAAAGAGGTTAAAGATGTAACCCGGAGATTCTTTCAACTTCCATACGAAGAAAAGATGAAGATCAAACTGACTGCGGGTACTGGTTTCAGGTTTGTTTCAGTGCACAGATTCCCCCGCATCACAAATTATTAAATGCAAGATCACTTGTGCGTTTTCCACAGGGAGTTAACCATCCAAATTTTGAATTGAATGCAGAGGATATCAGAGGGTCGGAGAAAACATAACTAAAGGCGTACCTGATATGCATGAAGCAATAGATGTAGGTCTTAATTTTCGTCGTCTTTGGACACAAAGTAATTATTCTTGTTTTAATGCTTTGTGTTTGTCACTAGCTAGCTAGCGCTTACGTCACAAAACTACATACATCGTAGTCAACCAACCATCTGCTCTTCATTCAAACTCTTCTCTCAGTGATCTAATGTATTTAGTTTAGTACATTAAAAATATCAAAATCAAGTTGACGATGGGGAATGTATAGAAGCCCCTCATAATTTGTGTTGTTCTGTTATTGGAGACCAGCATAACCGGCTCAATAAGTTAATCAACACCTCATTTTCCTGGAACAGTGCTACAAGGAAGTGACAGAGGGCATGTATGGAACGCTTGGCAAACCCATGGAAGGATGCAATCAGTGGTATGTGAAATTGGGGCCCGGTTTCTTTAATTGATATGCCTGTATTCCCCCTACCCCTCCCGCAATGTTTGGTTGAGTATTATGCTCGTGAGAGTAAAAATATATTCCCTTGTTAGATTCACTATATGCGTTCATTTATCTTAATTCAAACAAGATGGTCTACATCCACTAGGCTTGGGTTAGTGAGCAAAGATTTGTGTTGTATGATGGAGAATTAACATTCAGTGGAGGTTTTTCTTGTAAGTAAATGCATTCTGGAACTCATGATTATGAAGTTTGAACTCACTTTTCATTTTGTTTCGGTCAATCAATGGTGCAGGCCACAAAATCCTCCAAACTTCAGAGCTCTTATGGAGGAGTATATTAGTCTCTGCACAGGCGACCTTTTGTCTCCCTCACTTCTGTTACTCAGACTTCATATAATTTGGCTTCTATTGTTGAACTTTTTTTAATTTCTTACGCGGTTCCTTGATGCCAGCAGAGCTTGCAAGACAGATTATGAGGGGAATTGCTTTAGCATTAGGCGGATCGCCAGATGAATTTGAAGGTCAGAGAGCTGGGGATCCATTTTGGGTTATGAGACTCATTGGTTATCCAGGTTTATCTACTGCAAATGGAAAAGCTGATGTCAAAAATGACATTGGATGGTAATTTCATACTGCAGTTCTCGGGTTTGCCCTTCTATTTCTATCACTGAGCCTTACATTACTGATGTCTTTCCCATTTTGTTCATCTTAATTCTCCAAAACTATCCAGTGGAGCTCACACTGATTACGGTAAATCTTCCTGCTGACCTTAAAATTGTTAGAAACCGATAATGTTTGGCAATTCATTCTCAATCATCCTGGCACGTTTGCTTGACAGGTTTATTGACATTGCTTAATCAGGATGACCATATAAATGCACTCCAGGTACGTACTTCACTCAGATCACTCCTGTAAGGATACAACGTTATGGATATTATATTCATTTTCTGGGATTCTTCAGGGAATCAATCATTCATCTTAAAATTCATGTTGTTGAAGGTAAAGAACCTGTCCGGGGAATGGATATCAGCACCTCCGGTTCCTGGAACATTTGTGTGCAACATCGGCGACATGCTAAAGGTATACAAATGATGAACTTCATCCTCTCATTCATTAAAGCAATCCTTTTACTCTTCTGGGAATCCATGAGTAACATGATTGGGAATGCAGATATATTCCAATGGTTTGTACGAGTCAACTCTGCACCGGGTTATAAACAACTCAGAAAGATACAGAGTCAGCGTAGTATATTTTTACGAGGTGATAAGCAATTTCTTACGAGCTTATCTCTGTCCTGCTTCTTGTTTTTGAGATTGTTTGGTAGCTAACATGGGTGTGTGATTGTGTTGCACATGGGACGGAACAGACAAACTTCGATACGGCTGTGGAGCCTTTGGATACGTATAAAACGAGGGCGAATGGTGCCAACAAGTTCAAAAGAGCCGTGTATGGTGAGCATCTAGTCAGCAAGGTCACAACCAACTTTGCTGATATCTAGCTCTTGTTATCGACCAAGTTCAAGATTGCACATTCTATTTATTTGCAATTATAGCGACTCCTAACTCAGGAAACGACTCACGTGTTCCTTATTTATTAATTCGTTTCCTTCTCAAAGTTTACATTCACATACTACTAGAACTTGCTCGCAGCTCTCATCCAAATAAAAAAAAAAAGAACTTGCTCGAAGCTTACAATGGCTAGCCAACCCAAAATAATTAAATATTTTTCTCCTTGTGTGTTTATATTTATATCATGATCGTTCAGGATGTGGAACGCAAATCACTGAATATTCTAACGATAGATAAGGTCGGTCAAATCCTCGAGGGCACCACCAACGCAGTGGGGTGAAGTGTGAACAAGAACAACAAAGATGAAATCGGCACAAGACTTGATTAAAGGGGTTGTGTTTGAAGAGTAATTAAAAGAATACAAAAAAGAAGTTTGACTTGGACGGCAAGGAGAAGGAAGAAGGGCACGTGAGTGGAGGAGGAAAGGAACAAAAGAAGGGCATATTATTAAATGGATGATTGATGCGTGAGGTGTGAATAAGGAAGGAATTGGATGATGATGATATGGATGAAGGGAAAGGAGGGTCCAATGCGCACAACAAAGTTGACGTTAAGGCAAAGGCAGAATGAGGGAGGAAGACAACAAATTTGGGAACAAGGGAGGACCCTTCCAGTGCCCCCTAGCATGTCAATCAATTCCACACCCACCCTTTTTGACTTTTGCCATCGCTTCTTTCTCCCCAACTTACATATTTTCCCCCCTCGTATTTTCTCCACCATCCACCCCTTCATTATTCTGTGGTGTTTCATTTCACCAAATCCTGCCAACTATGTTTGCCTACGCCTCAAACGGTCCAAACAATGTCTGCATTGAAACAAACCACCCCCCCCCCGGGCTTGTTTACTTTTTTATTTTTGCCCGTGCTTTCGTTTCATTCACTGATTTAGCCGTCCCCCAACTGGCAACTGCCACCCTCTGTTTCTTTCTCATGGTCAACGTCCCCTACACGACATGTCACGTATGTTCCCCCACATATCTGTCCAATCTCTTGACTCGGTCCCTTTCCTTGCTCTTCCCCCCCCCCTCTCTCTCTACTGTTTAAAATTCAATGAAAACATTGGAAATTCGGACACCTAAAGAAAAGAGAGAGGACATTGGGGCATAGTGACAGAATCCAGATGATAAAAGTTGAGGGAGGAGGAGCATCCAAGGTAAGCACCAATAAGGCAAAGGTAAAAAAGCAACCAAATAGAAAATTCGAAAGGAATAAACCCCCCCCACCACCACCTCCACTTTCTCTTTCTTTCTATCATGTTGAAACCCGTAACCAAATCCACCGTTTCCACTTTTCTTTTCTGTTTTGATTTATAATAATGGATAATGGATTCACAAGGTCTCAGTCTCCAAGGGAGTGAACAGGAAAGATAAAAGGAATCCAATATTGTACAGGAAAATGGAGTAAGTAACCCACTAATCATCTCCTTCGAGATTGACAACCGCATTAGTTCTACAAAGTGCCAACTGCTCCTTTGAAATGTTGAACTTGATGAACATAATAAAAACTCATATCTTGGGGAGCTCTGCTTCGGACAAATCCTTACCGTCGAATTAATTACAAGCTAAGAGGATTCGAGTATGAGATTCGTTGCATCGGAGGCAGAGAGCGAGTGATTATGATCGCCTTCGTAGGTCACTACTAACATGGATGGATCGTCCAGAGCTCGCTCTACGTGTTTGCGTGCTGGACACCCTCTAACGCTACTGCACTTGTAGTAGCCCCTGTTTTTGTTCCACAAACGACTTTATCAGTACAAGATCTAGTACCAACTCGGAATAGAGTATAAAGGATAAAGACCATTCTGGGTTTTCTAAAATTAGCGAATCAGCGAAAAAGGAAACTGCAAGAAAAATTCCATCACATATATGGGTCCTTTCTAGAATTTCAAATACAGAGGTCAAACACTGATAAAGTTAATTTAAAGTGAAATCAGAGCTCTATGATATGAGCAAATAGGTTGATAGAGCTTATTTACCTAGGATGAGGGGATCCTTTAATGGGTTTCTGTCCGTACTTCCTCCATGAATAATCATCGGGTGGGATATCAGCCATCTTCAAGCTTATTGCGGGCACCCTCACTACCCTCTTCAACCTCATTTTTCTGCTACAAAGCATCAATTGAAAAAAGAACATTCAACAACTAATACATCTCAAAGATTTTGACTTTTCACATTCTTAAGGGAAAAGGAACGAGTTTAGAGAAGGACCCGTCGCCTACCTCTTTTTAGAACAATGGCAACGACTAGAGGAACTGCCGCACTTGCCGGAACCCAAGTTCTCGGAGCTACACTTTCTCTTCAGCGAAGAAGAAGAAAGAGGAGGCTTTCCCGCTGAGGAGACCTGAGACAGATTCGTGATCTGAAAAACAGTCGCCGGCGACGAAGAGGATGGCTGTTTACTATCAGTATCGCCAGTAAGAGACGACATAAACGACGTCGCGGCAGAGGAATACGAGAAATTAATGGTCTTAAACGAGTCCTTCCGCTCAATCACCCCATTTTTGGGGATCAGGGGATGTTGCTCGCCCAGGCTTTGGTGTTGAAGAAGGGCCGGTGGGATCTGCTGCAACGGCGTCGCGTAATAAACTTTTGGTTCAGAAGGTTGTGGCTCGGGGTTTAGATTAACGGCAGGAGGCGGCGGCGGTAAAGGGGCTCTTCTGAATCGAGCATGACCGGTTCTGGTTCGACCCAGAAGAGAAATTACCTTCTTGAACTTAGAAACGGCGACGTCGGCGACGGCTTTACAGTCCATCTCGATTTCCACGGAAGACTTTGAAGTGGAAGAAGAAGAAGACTGGAATTGTTGCTGACTCTGAGAAAGCAGCCTGATGAGCTTCTCGACGCTCTCCAGGCCAGACGCAGCTTCTTGAACAACATTATCATCCACTTTAGCCGCGAAGCTACCGTTCCTGTAACCCATCATGAGCTCCACGGCCATACTCACAGAACCATGTAAAGAGGCGCGGAGAAGAAGAAGGGTT
>QFDD01005657.1:0-13145 GCA_006871305.1 Vachellia collinsii | reverse complement strand
AAAACCGCATAAGCACATATGAGAGAGGGAGAGAGACCCACATATATACACCTAAGCTATGTTTAATATGAAGCTATATCTTATAGCTCAGTTGTAACTCAGGCGTAACTATCATCATTTGGGCCTACATATCACTTAGAGCTCTATATCCTTCTTACATGCTGAGACCAAAAATTGATGAATCGTGGCCTAAAATTGTTCGGACGTCGTACGTACTGTATGATATATCCTATATTACATGGACGGTTGGCGACGGCTCGCGCTGAATCCTTTCAGGGTCTTTCTGATTTTGCAAGCAAGCTTTGAGTCTCTCAAAAACGGAACTATGAAAGGTAGGGAGATGGGAAGAACAAAGGAGAGGACATTAAAGGCATAGCTCAGAGGAGGGTTGGGTGCGACCGCGGCCATGGAGGTGGTGTAAGTGGCTATCATTCCGAAGGAGGCGAAGCAGAGCTCCAATTGGAGAGGGAAGCCACGGGTGAGGAAATTGATCATGTAGATAGAGAAATAAAAGCCCAGTGTGTTGCCAAACATGAACCACGCAAAAGTGTAATCGCTATTCGTGCCCATGATTGAAACCCCAGCAGGCTGTTTTGGATTCACGTTCACATTGTTGTCCTGCCAAACACCGCCGGGGGGGTTCAGCCCCGCCTGATAGGTGGCCGTCGCCATCAGAACGGCCACCGTGAGTAAGGCGGTCCGCACGTCGCTGGGTTTATCTCTCTCTCTATCGTATCTGAAATATTTTTCCATTTGTTTCGTTCGGCTCTCCTGGCGGTGGGGTTGGGCTGCGATGACGTCGTCCGCTTCAACGTCTGGCTGTTGATCAGAGGCTACCTCGCCAGAGCGTGACGAGGGATTTCCATTCTGATTCAGAGAAGGAGCGATTACTGAGGATTGGTTGTCTGAAGCAGGCATTATTATTGCTTACAGTGTTGTCCAACAATGTTCCTGCCTCCCTACCACATACATACATACATACACACCAAACCAACCAATTATATCCAACAACGCCTGCCCTCATACGCAGTACTGGCCAGAGTTTCTTAAAACCAATAAATGGACGAAGTTGATGATCTCTGACTTTGTGAAACAGTTAGATACTAAAGGATAAGCTAAATTAATCATTAACCCCGTTTTTAAATTTAAGTACTACTTTGAAGTGGATAAACTTTTTATGAATTGAATAAGATCTCAGATTACGATCTATATGCATCTGCAACTGGCCGCTGCCGATGTTCAAAAGCATGACCAAACTATGCGGTGTGTTTTTTGCACTGGTTAGATCGGCATGAATATTGAGACGAAACTTCGATGTTGCAAATGTCAAAAGAATACTTGGATGTTGACCCCCAAAAAATAATCCGATGTTTAACGTAAAAGATGGCTTCATAAGAATTTAACATATTGATGTTTTACATCCTCTGACAATAATTTTTTTTTTCCTTAAAAAAAACAGCGGCTTTCAAAAATGACATTTTCAAGCTGACCCTAGCCCGGTGTTTGAATATTTGGTCCAAGTTGATATCTTGATTATAACCGAAGGCAAAAATCGAGAGAATCCCTTTCCCTCCCATCCGAAATGGGAAGATCTTGAGTTGCTTTCATGCATGATATGATGTTGTTCCACAGTATATATACCATTCGTATCCCCCCTACACGTCATTCTTTTTTTTATTTTTTCGATGTCTTGTAGTTTCGATACTTATTTCAATATCGATCGTTCAAATGTTAAGGGGATAAGCGTAGGATTCAAGGAATTTTTAAATTTATTTTTTCTTCTGTACGTAGAAGACGGGATAAAATAGCAAATTGATCATTATAAACATACAAATTAAAAAGTTGAAATTTGGTGTTCTAACCCGGGCTTATCCGCCGATTTTTTGAGCAACAAATTGGCCATGTAAAAGATGATTCCTATGTTCTTTCTTTTCGTTTTCATGCGACATAAACAAATCCTTTAATTAAAACATGGTTGAAACGTACAGCAAAGGCAAAAATAAAATAAACACATACATGAGACGGACGGTGAGAACACACACACTCTTAAAATCTAATCGTTTTAGCCTCATGAAAACATGGGTTTGACATGGTTAATCAATCATTGGATATCATAATGTATTTGGATGGTTTTTTTTTCTTTCAAAATCATGGTTTTAATTCCAAAATCCAATTTTTAATGATTTTATAAAATCCGAAATAAGTACGCAAAAAAAGTTTTTTCTCAATCTACTTATTTTGATAAACATTAAAATTACATTGAAAGGAGCTTCATTAATTTTAAAAGGGTTTAACTCAAATACATTACTAATATTAAATTAGTAGTTGATACATTTTTCAATAAAGATTCAAATATTAATTCATCTTCTTACTGTCGACTAATCCCTTCTGTTTAGTTTGATTCGGTAGATATTATATTGTTTTTCCCCTTTCGGTATACACCTTGCTTAAACTGGCCCATTCAAATTAGAGTAGTCCATTCCAGCTTAGTTTAAAGGCCTAATTACCCTTACCATCAGTTGTTTTGAATGGGCCGAGCCCCATAGGTTAAAAGTAATTGAGCCGGCCCACAGTGAACTCTGTCACTCCATTTACTGCCCGCCGAGCCGGCCACTTCAACTTCTCCGGTTCATACCCTTCGTCTATAGTCGCTCAAAGTTCAAACATCTTCATGATTCAGCCATCACATTCCCACCTCCCACGCTTCATCTTCAGGTCAGTCGGCAACGATAGGGCTTGCTGCCATCTGTTATTGCCCTTTACTCCGTCAACGTAGTGTATAAATATTCTGATCACCAATATCATCGTCCTCGGCTGTTCTCCTTCTCACGCCGGTGCTTGGCCGGGTCAGATTCGCACATTACTGGTATGTTATCCCAACATTTTTGTTTTTCGCTATTTCTATATTCACTCCCCCCCAACCTTCATTTTGGAATTTGGCACGACCGTTTTAGGGATGATGTAGGTTTTGGCTCATCATTTATGGCCTTTCATCTCTAGTTCTCAACTACTGCATCTGAAATCTGTCTTTTCTCATTCCTTTATTTCTTTCTTCCTTGTTTTTTCCTACTTGAAAAATCTTTCTTCCTGGGTTTTTTTTCCCAACAAAATCAGCGTATCAACATGCTCACGAGAATAACGGACAAACTACTCAGATTCTAATTCCTTTGATTAGTACTTGTGTTTACGATCCATCAATTAGAGACCTCGTGAGGTGTAAGAAAACCAAATGAAGTCACAGGCTGTAGTTTGTTAAATCTTGATTTTATGAACTTGGTGAAGAAGATAATTGTAGTGAAATGAAAAATGTGAGGTTAGGACCATGGACCCAGAAGAAGCACGAACTGCTCGGGAATCGCTAGAGCTGGCATTCCATATGTCAAATATACTTGACACAGGTCTGGACCGTCACACACTTTCTGTTCTAATGGCTCTGTGTGACCTGGGTGTCAATCCTGAGGCACTTGCTGCTGTTGTCAAGGAACTGAAAAGAGACAAGGCTCCTCAAACTCAACCATCATCCTCCCTTCCCCCACAACCATCACATCTGTCCTGAGTGAGCCTTAATCATTCACTTTTTCATTTTGCCATGCATTGGGGTTCCTGTGCTTCAGGATCCAGGCGTCCACATGATGATTCAGTTTGTCTTTCGAGTGTAAAACCCAGCCAGACGTTCATGTCATCAAAATCATCTTAAAATCTATTTGTATCATGTAATCTTGGCCATTGTCTGTCTTTAACAAAAAAATTGCGATTACAAGAAAAGTGTAGCCTTTTGGCATGTTTGGCACGTTTGGAAGGAAATGATTTTCTTTTTAAAGAGCATTTTTTGCATATCCAATATTACCTTGGGACCTTGGGTCGTGTGTTTGGCCCTCAGAGAATTGGAGTGGGAAATGAACTTCTTTTCAGAACTACGTATCAAACTTGCCCTAGGGTGTGTGTTTTAGCGTTTGCAATGTCAAATGATTGCAAGCAACAAAAGCTATTTCTAATAGCAAGGGATAAGAACGCACTTATGCAAATACGTTTGAATATTTGAGAATCCATAGGAGCTATTGTTTTTATCTTATTGATAATTGACACATGAACTAAAATGTAATACACTGTGCTAGCTTATTATACATATGGGTTTCATCAGCAGAGCACATCAATGTTGGGGGATTGGAAGTAGTTTTCCTTGAAGGGAAGCATGGAGTTGAGTGAAGCCCCCTTGTATGGGAAGCATGAAAGTGACTCTCGCCTGTTATGAACAGGTCTCCGTCCTTGCATTCTGGAGACTTGACAAACCAACGCTGCACGAATGCCAAATTGTCTCGCCCAAGAAGAGGAAACAGATGAGAGTAAGGCAGTTAGTGTTTCACTCAAATAATTAATCGGAAGGATTCAATTAATACGATTCTGTGGGCGATGCTTTAAAACCCATGCTTCGTAAGAGGCATAGATGAACTCGTTGATGGAATAGGAGAATCCAACACATGCCGGTGATTATTCCAAATATAAACTGCTCGCCACTGCAGCAAACCCAATGTGAACCATTGGATTTGGAATTTTGGATAGTATATTTATGATGAAGAATGAAATACAAGCTTACTGCACTTCGGTTTAACCGTAGCAGAAGTGAAACTCAGCCAGCGTATTATTTTAGCTCCTGAAAGATATACCCTTGTTCCAACTAAATTTATTGAAAAGCAAGTGTTGCTGGAGATTCAAACTACAAGGCGACGTCCTTTGTGCCAGAGAACAAGAGGCTTGGAAGCGGGGTCTGTTTCTGATTCAACTAAAGTTATGTTTAGGAATAGCTTTTAAAAGTGATTTTACGTAATCCGAGATAAGTATGTGAAAGAAGTTTTGTCTCGATTTATGTAATAGTGTTTTTTTAGGGGTTGCCAAATAAGTCCTTAAGTAGTGAACGGGGATCTCTATTTCTTGTCATTGATGGTTTTATAAGGGTAGTAAAACAGGAGGAATGCATGAAGGAATGATCTGAGCCAGCGTAATATTTTAGCTCCAGAGGAATGCACGACTCTGTAATATAACAAATGCATGCATAATAATTTCTTTGCGATGGTGACTGAAACATCTATTAATGGAATAAAAAAAAATGAGACAACAATCACGGCTCAGGACTTGGATCCAGGTGAAAGATATTGAACGTAAACAAAATTGTGAGGGGCCCAAATTTTTTAAGGGATAATTATTATGATAATGATAGAAGAGTATGGAATAACACGGTTTAGAGTTTGTTTGTATTAACTTTTGAAAAGTGATTATACGTAATTTGAAGTAAATATGTAAAATAAGTTTTATCTTGACTTATGTAAAAGTTTAAGGTGTTGGCAAACAAGCTCTTAGTGCATGTTTGGGAAAGTAGGAAAACCATGGTTTTAAAGAAACTTTTGACAAAATATGCTTTGAAAATGTAGAATATCTTTTGGACTCAAAATCATGGTTTTAAAAAGTGATAGACAAACATACTCAGATTCTCTAGAATAGCTTTTAGCTTTCAAAACCGTAATTTGGAGGTAGAAACCATTATTTTTAAAAAACTATTCTTTTTAACTTTTTCTAAAACTATTCTCCAAAATGTATTCTTTAAAAATAATTTACGTAAATCAAAACAGAAGCTATTCCAACATGCTTTTAATAAAAGAAATGATAGTATATTTTTGTTCCTCACTTATCATTGAGATTGGGACTGAGTTTTTATTCTCGTGTTTGTTTCTGGACAATAGGATGACAGGCAAGAACAAGAAGCCCCCTGCCCACTGGATCCCTGACACCATCTCAAATCAGTTCTTGATGACTTGTGATATCAGTATTCCCATGATTGTTTGCAGTTACCAAACAAGAACATTAGGCCGTTGTTTGAGATGGGCTGAGCTCAAATACCTTCAAAGGCAGCCCTTTCGAATTGGACTCGTCCATTCTCTGTTAACCGTTGCTAACAAAGGTTGAGTTTAGAGGGGGATTAATCTTTTACAATAATGTGATAAAACAAATTTCAAATCATCTCTTAAAAAAGTCGAACCTTGTATGCTTTAGTGACTTGATGCTCGTTTCTTTTCGTTCCTTCTCTTATAGAGTTATAGCTTCGTCACGGTGACAACAAACTTATCTATGAAAGAGAGAATAAGCATGGATTCAACTTCTCAGTTGGTCATGAAGGACCACTGAAAGAGAGAGGTAAAAAATCCTCCAAGGCTCCAGTGCGAGTGGATGAGCGCAGATACCATATATTACTTTGTGTAATCGAGGCAAACTGGGTGATAAGGATTCCATAAATGGGTGGGAGAATAAATCTTCAACCACACCTTTTCATTCTAGATTCTGCAAAAAGTCATCCCCTGTAATTTTCACCCAATCATCACCGCCTCCATCGATCCGGGTTCGCTTCTAGACACACCATTCATTCAACTTGCCATTTGTAACTATCAACGTTGTTGCAATTATTCTCAAATATTGCAAAGATACGCTGATTAATAAAAATCTGGACTGAGATCCCCTAAGCGACTCACATCGGAGGGTACACGAAGAATTCCCATACCAGTTAACCATTAACCAAACCAGAATACAAGTCTTAGTACGATCAGGCACCTCCGAATCTCATGCATTTGTTTTTGGCAATTTCGAGAAGATTAGTCCAAGGCCTACTTGCTAGATATTAGCATATATAGGTATATATAGAGTATGGTCAATCTATATCAAGTTGCTAGCTAAAGCCGCATACACCACAGTATCTCATTACACCGGCCTCTAAATTAGACTATTCTGATGCCTTTCTGAAATGTACCCTTATCCCATATTCCACATAGATACTCATCCACGCTACACTTCATTTATGGTTTTCCTAACCCAAGAATCGGGTGAAGAATACGCTACTTAAGCTCTGAATTTTTTCAGAAGGGGAAAAAAGAAACACCAAAAGAACTTACTAGAACAAAGAGTAAGTAAATGTATGTTTGTAAAGGCAGGTCTCAGTAAGAAAAAGTACTCTGAATTATTATTGCCCACTATGCAGTGAAGAAGATAATCATGTTACAATATATGAAAAACTTGTGAAGCTTCTTTGTTTTCTTTAACATAATAAATATGGCAGAGAAGTCAAGTCATCATTTAGTCATTAAGAGAGCAAAACTATGGAGTTAATTGTATCCGTAAAATGCAAACTCCTGACTGCTTTTGATAACAAGGTCATTGAAGATTTCTGACAAATACTTAGCCTTTGTCTTCCCCATGATGGATCAGAAGATATCAGCTATAATGTCATTATATGGAGGCTCCATATTCACAGTTACAAAATCCAAATAATTGAATGGACCAGCCAGACCCCAACCATGCCTGTTTACCCCAAAAAAGCAAATTTCATTAGGTACTGTTTTGCAAAGAGGCATGGCCAAACTTGGCAGGCAAAGATATTTTTTCTTCAGACTATAATCACATCTTAAACATCAGTGGGAAAACCTAAATCCTGTGTATAGTTGTGTTCCAGGTCAAGCCACTGGACAGAGTTAACAGCAAAAGACAAAGGTTATTGACCAAATGAAAAGGATCACTATTATACTTCATGCATATATAGAGGTACTGTATTTGTTGTTAGCTGGTGCATTCTCCAATAAGTGCTTGTACCATCAGAACAATCATGAGAATTACTATTCGCCCAATCCTTATCCAATTGCCTATTTACCAACCAAATGCAGCTTCCTATAAATGTTCTAATCATTTCAAGCATGTGTTCACTTGCCCGCCATAGAAGATGTTCCCATTAATTACCCAATTACGATGTCAATGGTCCAAGCGCAGGAATTATATGTATGAACCAGGAACGTTTATTGTTCAAAGGATAGAAAAGCGTATGGTATGAGCAGTCATACTTAAATAGCCGCTTATTTAGCTGATGATATGGGTGGAAGAGAAGATTCATATCCCTAAGCATTCGACAAAAGAAAAACACGAACGTGTCGTACGTTATCTTGAACCTATGGGATCCCAGAAAAGCTCCAAGAATAGCAGGTAACAATGTTGACCTTTCATTGGGGTTAATTAACAAACTATAATCATTGTACGGACACAACAGGCCAGCTAGAGTGTTGGACGGTTGTTCAGGACAAGTACCCTTCAAAGATCACCTGTCATAATATTTATCACAAATCAGATTTGTTTGTTATCTCGAACTCTTGAGAACAAGAGTACACAGATGCATGTCTCTGATACAAACCTGGGTTTGACCTTGGACCCACTGAAAAACTGGTGCAAAATAAGATATAGTCGTGGAAGCTTATGGACACGTAAAGAATTAACTACAGGTTTAAATCCAGGATCTTGATATCACGAAGCAAGGTAAGTCCTATCGTTTTTAGACTTGAGTCACTGGTTTTACTGTTTGAAGATACTGATTCTGCCATGTTGCTGCTCATCTTCTTGGTCCTGCTCCATCCTGTGGCTCCTGGTACGTATGAATGCGAAGCGCCAACTGGCACTGCCCCACCTTACGCCCTCCCACTTCTCCTTATAAAAGGAGAAGCCACTGCCACGTCTCAGCACATAACCAGCTCTTTCATTAATTCTCAAAACTCTTTTTACTCTCTTCGACATTCTTCCAAAGTATTGCCTTGCCTCTTGAAGAATGGCATCGAGCTCAATGTCAGCCTCTGGTTCATGGAGTGCCCAGGAGAACAAAGCCTTTGAAAGGGCTCTGGCGGTTTACGACAAGGACACTCCTGACCGTTGGTACAATGTTGCCAGGGCTGTTGGTGGGAAAACACCAGAGGAGGTGAAGAGGCACTATGAGATTCTCGTCCGAGACATTCAGCGTATAGAATCTGGGAGAGTGCCCTTCCCCAATTACAAGAAAAGTGCAGCCCTTGAATTTGATGACCAGAAAAGGTACGTACATCTTATCTAATATTCTCACGCCTCCTCAAACAAAAAAAAAAATAGTCACTGCTCTCACATGCTATTGTCTAACTGTGCATTGATTTGACCCTTTTATTTTGCAGGCTGAAAAACCTCCAGCTCCAGTGAATCATCGTCATTGACACTGAAGAATTTTGACGATGTCGTTACATTATATAATAGCACATGGCATGTGTCATGTGGCATAAGGCTTTCAGTCATGAGAATTCTAGTTCATGATATATTTGCACTTTAATCCGTGTTGTTGAATCTGCTAAGAAGGATCAACGACTATGTGTTTTCTAAGTTTCTGTTTGGCATCATTAATAAAGCTGCCAGGGTTTATGTTACCGCCTCCGTTGTGATCCTTGTGTGGTTTAAGGTTTTTCACACGAATTATGAAATTATTAATTAATGAAAAATATTAGACTGATAGAATGCTTCTGTATGAACTGTGATTTAAGGGGACAATGTGATATGACTGTAAGGGGTTGATCTAAAACAGCAATAGCTCTGAAACAGGACTTTTTGAATATTAAAGAAGGGGAGAAGAGGAAAGAGGCTAAAATCGAGTATGATAAGTTGTAAGAGATGCAGAGATTGGGGAATCTTGGACCTTGTCCTTGTGGTTTGGGAATTATTATTAAGATTATATTTTTGAAATTAGTTGTATATTTTATCTTATCTCATATTCTGTATATTTTAGAAAAATAAATTTAAGATAGGATTATATTTAAGTGTTAAGGGGTAAAAATGACCCGGAAGTTTTTTTGGAAGAGCGTTGGTCACACGGAAATCGTCGAGAGGGCATTTTGAACCCGGAAGTTTTAAAAGTGGGCATTTTTTACCATGCCGTTAAAAAATCTGTTAAAGTTAACTAATTTTTCTGTTGAAGATCTGACAATCAATATTAGGATTTTTAACGCATTGGTCTAAAATGTTCCATTTTAAAACTTTGGAATCTAAAACGCTCCCTCGACGACTTTCGTGTGATCAACACTCTTCTAAAAAAATTTTCGCATTATTTTTACCCCTTGACTCTATATTTAATTATAGTATATGAGATAGGATACAATCTCAAATGATAAACAACTAATATCAACAATATAAATATATAATCTTGAGAGGATCCAACGTCGGGATGTTGAATTGATCATCGTTGACGTGCGTGTGAGCTGAACTGTACACCCAATTGAGACAGGACTCAAGCAGGGGAAAAGAGGCGGGAATTATGCTTTGAATGTCCCTAAGAAAAAAAGTATTGGATCCGTGACCAGCAATAAAACATTTCTGGTATCTAAATATTCTAAATTAACTTTTGATCCTTTCAACCCCATAAAAATATTCTTGGCATAATTTTCCCTTGTTCGAAGAAAATATTTTAAAATATGGATTCAATTTAATACTTTAAAAAAAGGCGAAAAGATGCGGTAGAACTTTCTCTTTCTTTTCTAAATTTATAATTACAGTAAATGCAAAAAGACATGGAGAGAGCTTTTTTGCTTCCCGGACTTTTGATAACAATAAGTATAACAGTATCTTTTTACAATAAGAATTTAAAACATCTGTTTATGAATTATGACAATTTGAAAGTTTTATTAGATTATTGCCAATATCTTAAACTATCACGTGTTTATAGGTTAAAATATATGTTTGGTCCTTGTTTGTACGGATTTTTGGAAGAACGGTGGTTAGGGAAAATTCGATGAACCAACAGTATATAATAGGGAAGTGCAGTGGGGTGCCTAACTCAGAGACGAATCGAAGAAAAAAGAGAGAATGAATGGCTTAGCCCGTAGTCGTGTATTGGATGTGAAATCAGGTATACAAAGTAGTTTGAGACGGGAAACTCAGTGGAAGCAATAAGAAAGAGAGTAGAGATTTCCAGAATCCGAATACCCATAGGTTACAGACTAACGAAAATAAATAGACCGACTGTCGTTGGCTAGCCGTTGAGCGGTTGCAGCATTGCTCCGGGAATCTTGACTGCGTGGGTGCTAAATTCGTGGATCACAATGGTCTGGTCCAACTTTCAGGGAGTCGTGGACTGAGGGCGAACGTTGGTGTCGCTGGACAGGTGGTCGTTAATGCTGGTCGCAGGCTCGGGGCCCCTGGCACGCCTTGGTCGCAGGCGCAGTTGCTGGGCCGTGTCCTGGACCGTCGCTGGCAATTGAGCCGTTGCTAGCTATTTGGGCTGACTGAGCCCAATGTCAGTTTTTGGACATACACGGATTAAATTGAAACTTGATGTAAATTTAAATGACCAGATGCATACTTTAGCCAGTGTTTATATTATCAATGTCCCACTCAAAAGGTCTCTCTAAGGTTCAAGGGGGAGAAAAAGGAAAGAAGAACATGATTATCCCTAATATCTTTGATTAATCACGCTGTAAATGATTGACACTTCCTGCTAAACTCAACAACGTTGCTATATATTTTATTTTCACTTTCTTTTAAAGAATGGACCTTTTTTCTATTACAAAAAAAAAAGTAGAACAAGAAGAAGAATGGACTTCAGGAGAGCCCAACAGAAGCCCAGCCTGAGATTGAAAGCACATGATGTATGAGGAGTCCTGAGTACGGACTCGATTTGCGACTCTGTAAATGGCCTATTCCTTTAACATTTCTGCACCACCGGCCACTGGTTCATCGGCCGATGTGGGTTCAACTCATCACCAAATGTAAACGTGTTGACACCAACTAGATGGCTAGCGGGTAAGAGGTTTAGGTCTACCGGATGAGGCTTTTCCTACAACATGTTAAAATAATGTTTCATTCCTACGCAGAAAAATGTTTCCACCTTTTTTTTTTTGGTACCTCATAAAACATTACCCAAGCATCCTTATCGAATTCAACCCTCCTGGCCATCACAGACACCGTTAGTCCTTACTGAGACGTCACCAGAGACTACTGCATCGCTGCTTCACTGTCATTCTGATTCTTTCAAGCCCATCTATTTCTCGACGTTATTTCACTCCCTTCTATTCAATCTAAATGGAACTAACTAATTTTCTCGTACAGCAAACCAAAAGAGACAATGAGTTCCCCAAAAAGGGGAAAGAAAAAAAAAACAGAGTGGTGAGATTGAGACATTATATGTGGACAATGAATACAACATGTGTGGAAATTAAAGTTTGGGTTAAAATTCACTGGGAGGGAGAACGGGGTTAGGTTGGAAGAGAGGCTGAGGAAGGGATAGGATGAGAAGAATTAAAAAATTGATTAAGTCACTTATTTGTATTAAATGTGTATTTATTTTTTTAAAATACTTCTTTCAATTAAATGCTTAATGACCATCATTTTCTACATAGACTTGTTATACTATTAATTGAGATGTTTTAAGTGGATAGGTTATAACTTTAAAAGGTAAAATGGATTAAATATCTCATATATAACAGTGTATGTAATAGTAAAATCAAAGTTTGAAGGGTTTCCATGTTGCATTTATGACATGGAACCAATGATTTGATTATCGGGAGGATTTTTGTCGCTAATATAACTTATATCTATCTATTGGAGACACTTATATTTGGCTTAACATCAATTGACACCTCACCAAATGGAGATCCAAACATTAACTCATTATAATACGAGTGATTGATGATGGAGACGGGTACTATTCCATTAGGTACTGGGAGTGGTGAGCGAGAAAGAGATAGGTTGTAAGCTGAAGGAGTGGCTGTGAGCATGAGAAGAAGTGCACAAGGTCAACACATTGGTCCATTCTCTCATTTGCTCTATGCTCTTCAACTTCAACCACGTTGATTATATGCACCAACAACCCCTTCGTTTGTCGCCTTCTCATCTCATTATCCCCTCAAATCATTCAGTCACCCAGACATTTATGGAACGCGCCTCCTGAATCTATAACCGCGGCGTGCTTCTACTATAACTGCAGAGCTTGCAAATAACAATAACGGTGTAGACAGAAACTCTATTAAATAAATCCTTACCGTCATCGTCCCCGTGTTCTGTTACGTACTAGGATAGGTCCATGTTTCAGCCAAGCTTTTCTATCTTTGAACATAAAACTGAATGCACCCTTTTGCAAGAACAGGCGAAGGAAAGTGGGATGTGTCAGAGGCTTGAATGCCTTCTTTTATCCGGTGGAAAGTGGGATGTGACTGCCAGCAGCAAAGGCAACAATATTGTGAACCAAAACAACATACGGCTTCCGCAAAATACGCCTTTTCCTTTCCTGTCATATCGGCAGTTTTTTTTTTTCAAACAAAAACCACGAGGGGGGGGGG
>QFDD01005655.1:0-12643 GCA_006871305.1 Vachellia collinsii | reverse complement strand
GAGCCTGCTTAGAATCCCATCTCATCAGATCCTAAGAGAATCCGAGCCACTAAAATAGCCTGAGGCCTTCAATAGCTCGTTTATCCTCCACAGCCACCATCTCAGCTTTGCTCTTCCCTACGCCTCTCCTCTCCAATGGCACTGTCAAGCCCACACATCCAAAGATTAGTCGTAACCAAACTCCATGGCCGTTCCACCTTCCATAATAGCATCCGCAGAAACAGTGTCGCCAATACGAGCAGAGGCCGCTGCTGCTCCGCCATAGCCATCGATACTCCGTCGTCTCTGTCTGACGTGGCAGGCACCCGATGGGGATCCACTGCTTTGCAGGGTCTTCGCGAAGAGATGGAAGATGGCATTATTGTTCGTCCCTCTGGTCTCCACGGCTTCTCTTTTGCAGCTGTTTTTGATGGCCATGGAGGATTTTCGTCGGTCGAGTACCTCAGGTTTTACAACCCCCGCCCCACCCCAACAAACATAATAGGGGAAATTATGCATCATTAAATCCAATTTCAATTTCGTAATTTTATGCCAATTTCCAAGTTTTCCTTCTTGTTTGTATGCCTGCTGTATTATATCATTCACTTGACGCCGTAGTCAAGCGGAAAACTGTAAATTGATTCTGGAGCCAAACTTGATTACTTTAGACATGCGTTGGAAATAATGTAGAAGTGTTGCTCTAAACTGTTTATACCCTGAATTGTTTTTGGTTTGTGTTCGTTACTACAGGGATGAACTGTACAAGGAGTGTCTTGCAGCTTTACAAGGTGGGTTAATATTGGACAGAAAAGATTCCCAAGCCATTAAAGCAGCATTACAGGAGGCATTTGTCAATGCCGACGCAAGTTTGTTAAAGAGGTAAGCCATTACAAAAATCTACCAAGACGTTTAAGCTTGAGCAATCTCTATATGATTGTAGAATTCGTATTACTGCATTGACGGTTTAGAAAGTGTTTACTTTTAAAGGCTTGAAATGAATGGAGATGAAGATGAATCTGGTGCTACAGCGACTGCTATATTCGTCAGAGAAGATGTACTTCTCATTTCGCATTTAGGTGACTCATCTGTGGTATGGGTCATGCATCCTTGCTTTGATGGAAAGAAAAATACTTTTCGGTCCGTTTCCAAGAAGTTAAGAGTCTCATGGGAAATGAAAGTGTTTTGGATTTTCATCCAAGCGCACTTGTTGATGCAGGTTCTAAGCCGGTCTGGTAGAGCAGAAGAGCTGACTAGTCGCCACCGACCATATGGGAACAATAAAGCCTCTCTTCAAGAAATTAAAAGAATCAGAGAAGCAGGTGGATGGGTGTGTTTTCCTTGTTCCTTCCCCCCCCCCCCCAACATGTTTTGGCCTATATTTCAGCATTATATAGATTGAAGCTAAGAATTTGATTTCTATTAATATTAAGGTGTTATCTCCAAGCTTATCGTATAATGATAAACTGTAAATCTTATAAATATAATCACAATTTTGTTAATGGTGTTTGTCTGTAGATTGTGAATGGTAGAATTTGTGGAGACATTGCTGTATCTCGTGCATTTGGGGACATAAGGTTCAAAACGAAGAAGAATGAGTATGGTCCTTCAACAATGTATTATTTGTTCTGTTATGAGGGCGCTAACTTTTCTTATTTACGGCCTACTGCTTAATGTGTTTCCTTATGGTTATCTGCCCTTTGCATGTGGAAGAATGCTGAGAAAAGGGGTTGAGGAAGGAAGATGGTCCGAAAAATTTGCTTCTCGGTTGGTATTCTTATGCCTGTCTTATCTATCATTCCTTGGTGGGTTCAATTAAATTAACATTGGTTCTCTCTCTCTCTCTCTCTCTATATATATATATATATAGATAATTAGATATATTGGTGGGAAAAAACCGTTATATTTGGCTGAACAATAAACCCTACTAGCTGGAAGATGAAAACAGCAAAAATTCTGAAGCCTGGTTTCTGTTCTTGTAGTCCTGATTCCAGTAACTAACTTTGTTGTCAATTAAAATTTTTCAACCTAAAGATTCAGCTTCTACTTTGAGAAATTGTTTGAAATTGTCTCGTCCACTGAAAGATGAGAATAATGCCTTTACAGTTTTCAGGTTTGATCAATTAGTTAGGTGACATGAGCTCATTCTGTAGCGAACATGCAGGACCAGTAACATATGTTTTGTTCCTTCTCTCTCTTTCTTCTTGAATTGTAACATCATGTATAAATTCACTCCTCTGAAGACCTCACCTTATGGAATTTCGGCACAATGACTTATTTTTTCGAGCAATGTTTTCCAGCGCACAGCTTAGCGGAGACTTGGTCATTGCATGTCCTGACATTTATCAAGTACAGCTTGGCTCGGATGCAGAATTTATAGTTTTGGCATCTGATGGCTTATGGGACTACATGAGCAGGTCTTAGTTACAGAAATGCCCACTTTCTCATGATATTTCCTCCTAAGAGAAGAGAAATCACCTTCACATTCTTCCTACCGTTTCAGCTCAGAAACAGTTTCTTTTGTGAGGAATCAACTTAGAGAGCACGGTAACATTCAGCTAGCCTGCGAGGCTCTTGCACAAGCAGCTCTGGTAGGTGTTACAAAATTTAATGGCCGCTGTTTTTATTCTAAGATGAAATTTTACTAGTTTTAGTGACACGGAAGCACAAAGGAAATTAAGAATCTTAACAATATCTCACAAAACATTACGAGATATTCTATCAAAAATACCTATATCTCAAATAGCTACAAGGTATTCAAACCAAACACCAAATAAGTTCACTCATAAAAAGAAACTAAATAATTTTCTTTATTAAATTCTAATAAAAAAATAACATGCATAAGAAGGGTATTTATGACCTATGAGTGGGATAAAAAAAATAA
Organism: Vachellia collinsii; assembly: GCA_006871305.1. Classification (NCBI taxonomy): domain Eukaryota; kingdom Viridiplantae; phylum Streptophyta; class Magnoliopsida; order Fabales; family Fabaceae; genus Vachellia; species Vachellia collinsii. The sequence continues at coordinate 9,783 of QFDD01005655.1, read as the reverse complement.
ATATTTCATGTAAAATAATATCCTAATAAATAAACTACTAATATATTCTATAAATTTTTAAAATGATTTAAAATATAGTCAAATGTTTCTAATAATCAACTAAATGCAAAATATCCTTTTTTAAATAATAAAATTATATAAAAAATAAAAACGAAACGATCTAATTGTCTTGTGCGTTAAATACTAAGCAGGATATCCAATATAATTGATACAATTGCCTTCTATATTCCTATCATTTAGTTTTAACAATAACTGAATATTTTGCAGGATCGACGCACACAGGATAATGTTAGCATCATAATTGCTGATTTAGGGTATGGATTTTCTCACCGATACTAGTATAGAATATCGCCTTGCTTCCATCCCATGAGTCTCTGTTTTTTTTTTTTTTTTTGCGAGATGCTTCCATCAGTCTTGTAGTTTATTTTATTGACTATAATTGTATCTGGAATAGGCGGACCGACTGGCGCAACTTACCACTGCAGCAGCAAAACGTTGTTTACGAGGTGGTCCAAGCTTTAGCCACCATTGGAGTAGTGTCACTTGGGATTTGGTTTTCATCTCAGATGTTATGAATTGAAGAAGCTTACTTACTGGCCATGTATATAAACAGACACATAGATTTTAGAAGACTTCTTGCCTGTATAATCTAACTGTACGTTCTTACTTTTTTTAGAATCTACTTGGTTTAAGGCAAAGGGCGTCATTTTTATAGTCTGATGCTAAAATCCAGTTATTGTTAATGTTTCCGATACTCTCCTACTTCCACTTACATTACATTTGACCCCACGCTTCTATAACCGACTCTTCTCCTCCCTGGTCGTAGCCACCAAGAATGTCCCATAATTATCAGACCAGTTTGTTCAAGCCACAATCTCTCCGTGACACCAGAACTTCAAGAAGAGCAGTCTATTAGTTAGGACTTGAAGATAAAGAACATCTTATATTCCCACTGTATAGTTGCACGTGGATAATTTGACTAGAGAGTCGAGAACTGATCCGAATATAAAAGTTTGATCTTTGCTTCTCGGTTCATATTGAGTTTTCTGTAAATTTTGGAATAGGTAAGAAAATCGTTTTAACATGCTGGTTTTCATAAAACGTGCAGAAACTCCACTCTTACGCTCGAAAACTTGCACAGTTTTGCAGGTTCAGGCTTGAGAGAGAAATTTTCAAGAATTATTATTAGTCTTCGTCTATTTCAGAGAGACGCCTTGCTAATTTACAGCAAAAAAATTAGCAATGCCCTAAAAAAATTCTTAAAAGCGGCTTCAAATTGCGCCGGTGGTGTATGAAGTATTCCGTCTCAAAGCACCTTTGAGTTTTGACGATGAATGATCCAATTTTTTTTTTCTAAATAAAATACAGATGCAGAAATTGGCGAAACGGGTTCTTGATAGAAAAAGTTAAAAAAGGCCAGGGTTTCAAAAGCGAAGAAATCGTACACACTACACAGTACTTGGTCTGCGCTTTCCTTATTGACTATTGGACTGTTGTCAACATTTTACATTATTAAACCCGACAGCGCCCTGCAAGTGCAACACGCTTAGAGCCCGAACTTCGCTTCTCATCTATATTTCTTCCTGTCTTTGCCCTGTAGTTGTAGGCACCCGACCCGACCATCCGAAATAGCAGTGACAAACCTACAAATATAATCTTATCTGTCTTCCACCCCTTTTTAATAAAAATCTAGTTTGATAAAAAAATTAAACTATATAAAGTCAACCTTGAATTAATAAAGTTAGAGTATATGTAACTTATAAATATTGCTTCTTCTGTAAACCATAAATAATGGAAAACCCATGACTCATTTATCAAACTAGAAGCATTATTCTCACAATGCTTAGAGGTCCATACATAAGCAGCAATGCAGCGTCTGGTTTGCGTGCTAAAAATATCTTGCCTTTATTGACTCGTTACAACACGCGCGCGCGCGAGTAGTGGCATGGGTAAATTATATTAGCTCATCAACAATCCCTCTTCATACCCGAACAAAACATATAGAAGGAAGAGAGGGAGAAAAACACAGTCGATTTATTAAATGATATTAGGAACTGAATAAGGCAGTCAAGTTCCCTTGCCAGGCTTCCTTGTGTGCTTTGGGTTGGCTCCTGCATCATCATAATCCAGCTCAAAGCCATGGCTTAACAGCTTCCTCCTCTTCATCTTCATACCATCCTTCATTCAAAACAAACGTAGTACTTATACGTTAAAAGAGCAAGATCTATTCCTCATAATGTTGCTCCTTTAATATTTATCTCTAGCTCTCTAGTTTATATCAGGTTTAATCTGACACCAGTTTATAAACGGATTGGTAGGATCAAATTATACCTTGTAAAGTACGTCGCGAGGATGATGATACTGGCTTTCCCTGAAACCTTCAACCAGGCCTACAAGAAAAGGTTATCTGTCATATTTCTGCCACAACAATGTCTGCGGGGGGAAATATTTACTGATACAAAGAACTTGCTCACCTGAAGATGGAGAAATGAAAATGAAGACTAGGAGAAGAACTATAAGAAAGGTCTTGGTCTTGAGAGCCATGGCTGGTGTGGTATGGTCCCTCTCGTTAGTAACTTGGAAATTAATAACACACACAAACACATACGTGGGCTTAGCTGGGGAGGTGCAGGCCTTTTATGCTTGCTCAAGGGCAAGAAAATGTGGCGATAGAGAGCTATAATGTCATGGTGGCCCCACCCAATATCAAAAGAGTGACGATGAAAAGCATTAACTTATGGGCTTTAGTCCACAAACCCTAAAGTCAACTGCACAGTTTTACATGTTGCATCAAAAAAGCATAAACAGGGCGATTAGTTGCATGTGGTGGACATTTACTAATATTTTCCTTGCATGGCTCAAAATCCAGCCACTTTTAAATTGGCAACTTTTGCCTTCAACACAATCTACATTTATGCTTGCCTTATCAGTAAACTATCATCAGCTAGGCATATAATTCATCCCATGTGCTTATCTACCTTCTTAGTTTCTCCATTTATTTCTACACGCCCACGTTTCAGTCTGAAGGAGGACCTTAGCACTGGAGATTATTTAGGAGGTACGATCGCCTCTAGTGGAGTTGGCCGACTGCAAATGTTTATTGGCCTTTTCCGTGGTACCAAACACCTCTTTAATGTTATGGTGGTTAGATCCTCAAACTTCATCTCCGGTCACTTAGTCAAAGGGAGGAGACAGACATAGTGAGTGGACTGCAGAAGAAACCAAGGGGAGAGAGCCAAAGGAGGAGAGAATTGAATGTGGATTGTCCTATAGTGGGAGCACTAACAAAAGAAAGGGTAGGAATATCATTAAGTGAATTAAATCATGTATTATCACAAATAATATCAGCTTAATCATCCTCTGTAAAGCCATATGTTTGTAGTAATGATGATTTTAGTGAACAAACTAAACTCACTTAACACTCTGGCACTGGTTTTAAGTTGTGGCAAGCTGTATTTCTATCAGATGAAGTAGTGTATTTTGATAGTTTTCTCTCTGCATTTGGTTTACAAATTTTGTATTTGACTGTTTGTTTTTCTTCAATATCTCCAGCGAAATATTGGATAAAGCTAATGAGGTAACACATAGCTGAAAGTTCAAGCCAGATATGATAAATCTCCCTTATATGGGAATGAATATGATTGGCTGTTTATGGCATATGTACAGTTATTAGATGGAGTGAACAGAAAACTGTGCGACTTTTTAGCACAGTACTGCATATATACGTTATGCAATTCTATCCACCCAACAATAATGAGAGTGATACAGTTTGAACATTGAACTGGGAGGAAAGTAGATATGACCAGAATTTAATAATTTAATTCATACTCATGGATGAATGCGTCTGATCACTGTATATGTAGGTGGTCAAAGTGGAGATGCTGTTCATTTTGGATGCTTGTACTGTGATTTCACTTTGTAAATTTGCTCATCCTAATAGTAATACACTAATACTGTTTGAGGGGTTCCATTCAGTGAGTGGCTTATTATGATATTGCAGTCAAAGGCTCAAATTCTAATTTCACATGGCCGTAGAAAATATATTTTAATATAAAAGAAGGGAAAAAAAGAAAAGTACAGCGAAGATTTGCTACACATTCAAACCACTGCTTTATGAGATAGAAGATTGGTGGCAGTCATATCACACAAGTTTTAATTAGCAGCACATTCTCTGAACATTATTCCTTTGATCCCTTTTCTTCTCTGTATAGTTTGGAAAACGTACCTTGTCCCTTTCTTTGAACTAATTTCATGTGGCTACTTAATTTGTGCTTAGCTTCAAGGCACAAAAAAAAAAAAAAAAAACACACACACAAACACATATGTATGCTGGGCTTAATGAAATAAAAGTGATGGTTCATCACTGGTTTCAATTTTTATATCTTCATCTAATATTTGAGCGTTACATCAATGGGCGATCCTGTGACTCTGTTCGTTCACATTGCATTAACCATAGATATTATGGAAAGGCAAGCAACAAGATTCAACTATTGGTAGCCTTGAGCATTTAGATTTCACTGCATTTTTTATGCCAAATTATGCATAAGACTGAATAAATTGATAACTATAGATTTACACCTAGTAACAAAGAATCGACCAGCTCCTTCACTTGTTTCTTGATATATTGATTAACGTTATAAAACCTCAATCTAACTTTTCAACCATGATTTTACGTTTTTGAAGTAAACATAAAAGAAGAGTTGTCTTGACTTCCTTATCATGAACAAATTCAAACAAGCCACCTCTTCACATCCCACGATCTTAAAATAAGCTCATTCATTTATGCTACTTTCTTTACTTGTTCCATACTAGAAAAGATAGACCTAACTCCCAAACGAATAACCAAAATCCATCATCCTCTTTCATTTCATCTTCCAATATTACTTACTTCTTTTCCCTCTTTGGCTCTCTCCCACGTCCTCTTCTTTCTCCTCAGACAGGTTTGGCTGTTAACCTATCGAGGGTGACAAACACAGCAGCAACCTCGTTTATAACCCCATTAGTTTATCTCCTTTATCACGTTTCCTTTCCCGTGCTTCATGCTCGACAACACTCAGAGCAGCGCCGGGGTCCAAAAGGAGCGAAAGGTAAGTGAATTAGAATTTTTGGCTAAACAACAAAAAATGAATTCTGATAACTGATTCTGCAGACTAATGAACGTGTGTGTGTGTAGAAGGGAATAAGTAGGCGAAAGGGGCGGCATGGGAGAAAAAGGGTCTCAGGACTACCTTCCTTTTCTTTTTCAATTTTTTTTTTTTTTCCATTTTTGAGTTCTTCGACAACAATCAATCTCACCAATATACCATCCTGTTTAATAAAATCTATAACAAATATATTATTCACAAGTCATAAATAATGCGGTTCATTCTTCTAGATTTCATGTCATGCACGAAAATACATGTCTTATTTCGTGCAGATTTTTTCCATCAAATACAACGGAAAGAGTGGGGGGGGGGGAGCAGACGAAACATTGTGGGGATCTGGCAGGGGCAAGAATATATCAAAATCAAATTGATCATGAAACCATATCCTAGGGATGCATGAGCATAACCTACAGTGAAAATCGTGAAGATGCCAGGACTTGGACGGACAAAAATAAGGGTTATATAGACAAATACATCCGAAGGGATTTGCCAAGTGCCAGGATCAGCAAAAGACCTAATAATCAGTCATTTAATTCCCCACAGGTTGCATGCAAGGCCAGCTTGGCTTGCACATGTCACGTGACGAACTGCCATCATTATCCTTCAGATCTGGATCCGCATTATGCTTCACTAAATACTCAGCTAAGGCCTCTCTCTCACACACAGCAGCATAATGCAACGGAGTTTGCCCATCATCATCCTTCCAAAACAAAACACGGCATCAAAACATACTAGAGAATAGAAATATGACTGTCAACAATTTCAAACTAGACGCATTTTCCAGTGCATTACACAGAAGTTAAGATTAGAAGTATCGTTTATAACCTACGAATAATATAACTTGCTCCAACTTTTTTATACTTATATTTATTGAGTTGCAACACATGCTGCACTATTAAAATACCTTGGCATTTACATCAGCATTCCTACTAACAAGCAGTTCTGTGACCTCAAGGTGACCACGATCCACAGCCCAGTGTAATGGCGTCCGACCTTCACTGTCTGCATACGTTTCAGATGCACATATTGAGAAAGAAAAAATAAGTAAACTAATAGAAGTTGATAGGAAGGACCATAAACAGGAAAAATATCACAGATGCTTCTCAAAGTGGCATGAAACAACATCACAACAGTATCATTGGAAACTTCAAATGACTTCATTATACTGTTTCAGAAGAAGCATATTGAATTCGTATAATCCCATTATAATGTAATAAGCAATCTTGTACCATCTTCTGGTAAAATAACTAAAAGCTCTCAAATTAGTAATTAAAATAATGGTTTGATTCAGTCTTCATCTCCTGGAATGTCTCCCAGATGTTTCCCACGTCCAGGGTACGTCAATAGTGGACGTGGGAACTTATCAGGACACCTCACTATCACATAAATAAATTGAATAAGAAAATTATGGAATCAATAATCAATAACTGATTCATGGAAAGTATGAATTGTCAGCTATCTATTTCCCTTGTCATGCATTCTTATCTCCCTGATTCAAAACACAGCAGTGAAGTACTGGTCTCACGCTGTCCCATGAACATAGGTGGAAAAAAGACCAAGGGGCAATGAAGATTAAATATTCTACAGCAGCAAAGAAGATTCCTGACTTCCTTGCTACTAAATGCAACCCAGATAATATATCGCTAAACGTGCCAGCAAGTCCCTCAAAATTCATTACTTTGATGCCACATTAGCTATCAGTCAATCCTCAACGAATCAAGCATAGATAATGCTATCGCTAGACTTGTCAGCAATGCAGATAATAGTCAGGTTGATGTTTTTTCACTTAATTAGTGATTGAACTTCTTAATACCATGCACAAGCTGTTTATGAGAGACATGATCCATTTAATAACCAACAAGTGCATTACCAACAGCTTATAGCACAATTGAGATTATTATATGAATTTGGCAAAGCAATAACCACAAATAGCCCACCCTTCAGATTCACTGAAACACCATTTTCAATACACTTGAGCAGATTAGTGTAGTCTCCTTCTCTGGCAAATCCATGAATTGCATCAATTTTTCTGAAAAGATGAGGAACAAGACACATCTGTCAATGTTTTATTATTTCCAACTGCACAAGTTTCATCCAAATTTCTATGAAGAGAAGGTGAGATTGCAATGACATACTCCTTCAGAGTGTGTGTGTGTGTGTGTGCGTGCTTGTGGGAGGAGGGGGGGGGGCGAGAGAGAGCATTAAGAGGCATATGGGATCATTTCAAAGTCCTAAGAAGATGGTCCTGTGAACATCATCACGAAATCATGGCTATGTAGACAATACCCATCACAATTAATTATCCTCCCAAAGCCTAGTGTGTTTAAAAAAATCAAAAGGTCTATTCCCTACATCAACAGAAATAAATGGTAAGAGATGATGCAAAAAAGTGAAGAACAGTGAGCTGAGCTGTGACAGACATTTATTGATATAGAATCTGGGACGGTTGCGGAACTTTCAGGTAAATGACTTTAAACACCATACACATAAATGTAATAAAGTGTTGATACATTGCCATCAAGATACATGCCTTAAAACTCGTACAACTTCAAGTCTTAGGAACTTACAAATCACTGCCAGCTTCCTCTTCATACACAAAAGTGCTGAATACAGGCCCCATTTGTCCCTTAGACTCTGAAGACCCTGAACTTGGGCCAACACCATCTCCACTTTTGCTCCTCTGCCATAGAGAGATTGAAAGATAGGTACAGAGAAAAAGGAAAAGAGGAAGTTTGCAAGCAAATGTACTATTTTCATTTGGTATATGAATTTCTCCAAGTTGAAGAAAGAACAGGAGATGTAGAGTGCCAGAAACAGCTTATTATCTCACCAAAGCCGAGCCATCTAACCAGGTAGGGTAAAGCTCTGTCACAATATCAATATACTTCTGCATTGCATCTTCAGGAGGCATAGCACCCAATTTCTGCCATGCTTGCCTAAACATAGGAAAAATCAATCAATAAGGAAAGAAATAAGCCCAGGCCCGGGGGGGGGGAGGGAAGCTACGAAGGATGACAGTGTATAATGGTCAATGGCTTATTAGAATGCATTCCGAACATCACGTAATCATAAGCCTCCTAATCAACCAGCAGACTACTGCAGCACAGCTCCCCGGTAAAATTCAAGTAAATGTTTATAGTCTTTTATGGGGACGATCAAACCATCAAGTTTACAAATTTAAGTGTCGGCCATGAATTAGACACTTACGGCAGCCCTATGTGCCCATAACTGTCGATGCTACGTTAACTTGAGGGGTAATTATTAATTCAAGCTGCCTAAAATTTATAATTTCACGCATCCGGCGCTATGTCACATTAGCACAAGAATCTTAAAAACATCGAACAGCTCAAAAGATTCCATTATACAGTATGATCGTACCACCGACGCGCAAAGTAAACCTCTTGTGAATATGAAACACTTGGAGCAAGTAACCAGTGAATACGAAAAAAAATGGCTAGGATGATTTACTACCATTTGGCCCGGGCAGTCATTTTCAGTGCCGAAGGCTGTGGCGTACTGCAGGGCCCTTCGGTTGCAATTTTGTACAGCCCATAGAGCTGGAGCTGCACATCACCGGACACCTTCTGCGAGAGCCGATCGGCAGCGGCTGCAGCCACAAAAGCCGTTGCGGCACTGAAGGCCTCGTCCAATTCTGTACTTTCCACTCCCTCCCAATCGTCATCATTGTCGTCATCACCGTCCACACTTTCATTTCTCACGCTGCCCTGCTCCGCCAAGATCGATTCATTCTCTTGGTGCTCGCCTTCATCGGCATCAGGCCTGCGGGCAAGCGGGTTAACATCGGGTTCTATGTTCCTCCGATTACTAATATGGTCGGTGCTACTGATACTGCGGCGAGTTATAGTCAGATTATCGTCCTTGAATGATACGACGATGGATATGAGCTTGGCAAGGAGGTAAGAGAAAATGAGACCAAGAAAAATGGATTGGATAAGTGACTGCCACTCACCCATATTGAAGGACGTACGGAAAAGTGTAAGCGAAACCCTAGAAGAGCTCTTACAATTGGGATTCGAGAGGCCGAATGCACAATCAAAACCCTATCTAAAGAGGAGAGAGATGGCCAGGATAAACCCCGGGAATTGACGAAAATGGCGTAGATTGCGAAAAAAGAAATTTTCCAGCGGGAGCGGGAGGGCGAGGGGTGGTGTCGAAAGAAGAGATGCGTCGGGAAAGAACGCCAACAAGTGAGATTTGGCGCCTGAGGCGTTATGCGGTGTTTGGAGGAGTTCGTGCCAATTACGGCAAGCTCACGGCTCACCCCAAGCTACGAGTTTATCGAGTCACGGCCGCTATCGGATCTATCGACCTTTTCAACCCAAAAACAAAAAAAGAAAGCGAAAACAATTGACGATTAGCGATTAACTTTTTCTTTTTGGTCAGAAAATATTTAAAATTAAAGCGGGGGAGACTTTTGGGCAAAAGCAATGGCATTACCCATTCAGTTTCTTTAAGGAATAAATCAGAGTACTTTGGGGGTAGAAGAAGTTAAATCACTTTATTTATATTTTATATAATTGGCGTCATAAAAATGAATAATTATTGGTGTGTATAATATTGGAATGATGGTAAAATTTGTAACGCATAAATTGATTGATGCCAGTTTAAATGAAATTTG
>QFDD01005654.1:0-11064 GCA_006871305.1 Vachellia collinsii | reverse complement strand
CTCATTATCCTGATATTGGACTTCGAATAGTTGACCATTACTTGGAAAAATTGGCCGCCCTTCTTTCTTCAAGTGTTCCTCAGGCATCGTGGTGAATGAGTTCCATCTACATGGGACATTAATAGGCCTGTAACAATCAGTAGGAAGAAAACTCAGGACTCAATTTTCTGACTTCACATCAAGCAGTTAAATTTTTACCTTAAATGATTGATGCACAAAGCTTCAATGCCATGCAGTTTTTTGGGTGTGCAAAGAAGTTCCCTTAAAAACTTCATGCAAGTTTTCTCCAATACTAATGCTAATAGCTAATTCCAAGGTCACTCAAGGGCACTGAGTTATTTGCTAGCTTACCAGAGTTAATTCCAAGGTCAAAAGTAGCTGAGGGAAGGTAGAGGCTACTTCATCAAGTGACTTGTTAACAAAAGCTGCTTTTCGAACAACTAATTTTTGTCTCCTAGGTTTTACATTGCCTGCATATCTGTTGTATAGAGCCTACTTACTAGATAGTAAGACAAAAGTTATATTTCCATATAAAATCTTCAACTTCACGGCTAGCTCTAGTTTTAGCTAGCTGCTCTCGTGAGTGTCAAAATCTTTAAGGGTTCATATGTAAGTCTAAGACTCTAAGCCTTAAGATTGCTCAATAGAAAAATTCTTCCGCTCGAGTTACTCAAAAGTGCACACTGATAGTATTTATGCATATCTATTCACTGATAGGGGCATGAATGTCAATCAATGTGTAACAGAATGATCAGAGTGGTTTGTCTGTTGCTGTACATTGTACAAGGCCAGTACCAGGCAGTACCTGAGCTTCGAAGCAAAGACGGATAATGCCACGTCATCGCCAATAGCCGGCCGAGCCGGGCTTAGCTCCTCCGAACTCAGTACCGAGGACGAGTTCGATTTCGCCTTTGAGTGCGATCCTGATCTTTCTCTCGATTTCCGGTCGTCGTCCGACCCGAAGATATCGCTGTAAAATCCGTCATTCTTCGTCGAGATCCTGAAGACCGGCAGGTTTCTTCCACCTTTAGTTGCCGAAGATACAAATTCCGGCGGACGGAAAATCTCCTCGTAGAATGAACTGGTCCTCGAGAATTTGTGTGCCAGGAGGCTTCTCGGTGGACCTCCAAAGACGTCGGCGAAGTCTTCCGGGTCTAAGTTTTCCGATTCGCATCCGCTTCCGCCACCAGCGAGGATGGATCGCCGACAACGGGAAGACGACCTATCCTCCATGGACCGCCGTCGAGGGAGACCCTGCATTAACCCCATTCGCATCCTCCATGACTCATCCATTTGCGGCGACACTACACTCCTCCGTCGAACTCCGGTGACCAACCGGAAAATTCAGTGGAGCAACACAGAGAGTAAAGCTTTCGCTTACTTTATAAATAGAGAGAGTTGAAAATCATGAAACAAAGGGGAGAGAGAGAATAATTTAGACAAGAGAGATTCGTGAAAAAGCCATTGATTGACTTTTACTCCTTTCCTCATCCACCATCAAAGCACACAAATTTCAATCAACAAAATTGATTCTGATTTGAAAAGTAGGATGCAAGCAACATTATTAAAGACTAAAAAACAATCAAAGTGATAGTTTATTAATCAATTGGAATGTAAGTAAATGGGAAGATGAGGTGAAATTTTTATAATTATGAATTCGGTTTGGGGGTGTTGGTGAGAATTGAAAGGAAAATAATGGGGAGTGGGATTGATGCAATGAGTTATGCTTACCTGGAAAGAAGGTAAAGGATAGGCAAAAAAGTGGGGAGGAACAGAATGATGAAGGGGATGTTTTCTTTTGCCAGCTTTTGATTTTCTTTTTAGGGGCGGGGCCATGTGTTTCTGTTCTCTGTCTTCTCTTTTGCTTATCCTCATGCTCTCTCCCTCTGTAAACCCATCATCATTATGTATTCTGTTCACAGCCTTGTTCATTTTTAACAATAGCATTTTCTTTTAGATTATACACTCTAAGTTTATTGCCTTGTAGCTCAATGGCATGAAAGTTTTCTAAAGAGGTTGTAAATTCAATTGTGTTTGTAATCTCATACTATTAGTATCTGTTTCTCTAATTTGGAGGGAGAGATGACTATACAATTTTAAGGTTTTCTCAATACATGCATCACTTTTAAAACTTGTTTAGATTGATTTTTGTAGCTTGAAAAGCTAGTTTAAACACTTGAGCTAATTTGAGCTTAAAATTTGTGTGCTTGTGCAAAAACATATCCAAACATAAATTTCACTGCATTACTTAACTTGCAACCCCATTTCAATTTGTTGATATAGTTGGAATAAAAGTTGCTTTCAGAAATGTCAATCCAAATAACCGGCACATTACCCTTTGGTGAAAAGAATATCCGTTTAAATACAATCTTTTGAATTTGAGTTCATGAATTTAGTCCTTTTTTTTCTTTATAAGCATAGTTGATATTGTATATGTATCATAGCTTGATATGGGAGTTTCTTAAAAACATTGGGAGTCTCCAATAATTGCTTCTAAATGTGGGAAATAGATGGGAGTGAGAGAATGAAAGTAAAAAAAAAAAAAGGTGAAAAAGAGAAAGGAGATTGTGAGGAAAAGGATGATGGATACCCAAAAAGGAGACAATGCATGCATTCAATTTGATTTGGGATCACAATTTTATTCGTATGGCTCACACACACACACACACACACACACACACACATTCTCTCTCTCTCTCTCTAAATGCTTTGGTTAGAGAGCCTAATCAAGTGCTTTAATTTGTTCAGTTGAGAATATCATCAATAACCAGAGAGGCATATCCGCTTTGCTTTATGAGATCTTCTTCCTCTTTTATTTTTTTGTGTTTGTGAGTGTCCTGTTAGGCTGTTCATCTTAATAATTTCATTTGCACAACCAGAGAGTTTCATAAATTTGTGGTGCACAGAAGCTCCAACCCATCATTGTTCAACATGTATCGACAAACACTATGTTTTACCAATATCCAAACAACTGTTCAAAACTTCAAAAAAAAAAAAAAAAGCATCCCATTTATTGGCCTGCAAAAGTTAGTTTAGGTCCCTCTCATGTTCAATACCACACTAGTTCAAAACTCCCAACTTGGTGCTTCAAATATGTACTTTCTACTCACCCTCATGCTAATAATATTCAAGATTGTTCAGTGTATAATAGTGTTGTCGTATACTACATCATATTCTTAACATAAATACTACATAAGTGATTTTGATAGATTAAAATGAGATAAAAGGATCAAAATCTATTAGTAACTATAATTTGATAAAATAACCAACATATAAAAATTGAGGGAGAATATCACTTCATTCATTCCAAAATACTAGCATGTAAGTTATAATTAATCAAATCATGTAAATTAAAATTAGTTATAAATAATAAATATGTAAGAGATGTAATGTCTTTTAAATATACCCTTATTTATGAAGAGAAAATGAATAATAATATACATGCATGTAATTAATAAGGGTAAAATGGGTAAAAAAAATACATTTAATAAGAATAAAAATGAAAAGAGTATATTAGGATTCTAGATAGCAAAAAGTAACTCATATCAGCACTATCCTAAAGAATGTAACTTATATATACAACTAACTATTAATTTGAGTTATGCACATAATTAAAGAAATCTCATAAATAGCCTAAATTTTAACAAAGTCCAATAGTATTTTGGTAAAAATACATTCATTATTAATTTTTTTGAGCAAAACATTATTACATTTATTAATAAACACTTTTGATTTATTGAAAGCTAACATTTTTAATGTAATAATAATCAAGCGAAAGCACAATTACTTTGACAAAGTCAAACATTAAAGTGAAACGGGGAAGGGTTAATAACAATTGGCGTAAACATTTAAAGAAAAGTTATCCATGGGAAGCGAGAGTGCTACTAACAATTGACGTAACCATTACATATAATATTGAGTAACTTTTTCGGCCCAACGTGATACAGTAATTATTAATAATGTTGGCAAAAAAAAAAAAGATGGAGTAATTATTAATACTTGAACTTTAAAATCGTATTATTCCTCTTGCTATCTCTTGCTCAAATCGAAATAATGAGTACGGTCCAAGCAGATGCAGTAGTAAAAAATAATCAAAGTGATGCTGCTATTTATTAACTCTCCGTAAAAGTGATTAATAAAATATACAACTCAATTCCTTTCAACTTAGATCATACACGGGTTCATTAGTTTTTGACAACTTCATGGAACATATGGCAAAACCTAATCAACACACTCTCCCAAGACTAAGGGCATTTCATTCCCAAAGGAGGTCATCCTCGAACACATAACCTCTAATACCAAATCATAGAGCGCTAAGCACTACGACAAAAACTTGAGCCAATAAATGAGGTGTACCACAATTCATTTCAATAAATATAGTCTGACTCAAGCTTTCAAAGCCTTCCCACTTATCCTAGCATATCACATGAAAATGTTAATAACACAAGGTGAGATAAAAGCCTCAGTAACCAACAATCGATTCAAAATGCATACCAGTGAATGCCCATAAGAGGTAAAGAATTGATGGTGTATAAAACCATTTTCGTAGATCATGTTAATTACCAAACTGTTCGAACAATTATCTCAATTTACTTTCCCAAGATGCATATATCAATAATCATAATAGTTACTTGGATCATTAATCTTCTTATCACTTTTCTTAAATACAAGGTCTACCTTGTAACTTTCCAACCTTATTTCCTCTTATTGAACCCGTGGGCTAGTGATAACCCATGCAACTGATAGCTACATAAAAAACTAACCGTTTAAGTGACACGGATTGGTTAGATCCACAGAATACAAGTTCATACCACGGGTTCTTTCCCCAATATCACTAAAGGTATCATGGACCCTCATAACACAATAGGCCTAAGATCATCCAGTATACAGTCTGAAGTTCTCCATCCTTATTTCCTCTTTAAGCATGCTAATTATTCACCCCATTATTTCTTCTTTAATAACCTCCCTTTTATAACCACATCCTCCTCTCCTATTACCATTATAATCATTTTACCCGACCTCAACCATGGCATATGCACAATTTGCCATCAACCATCACACACACACACACACAAGAATGTTCAATAACATTTTCCCACCAATAAAAATATAGGCAAAGTCACCATGATATTTTTCAGAAACATTAACCAACATTGCTATTTGAATCCAAAATATCTCAATGCATTTTCAATATTACCACAAATTCAACACCACTCACAAACAAGTCTCAAGTATGCATAATAAGTGAAAGATTGTTATCTCTCTCCCCCAACAAGTCGCAATACAATAATAATTCAAGCTCTATGAGCAAGCCATCAACCACAATTAATCTACAAACAATAATGACTCATCAATGAGACAACCATCATAACAACCTCTTATGAATTATAATTTCTTCAAATCCTAAAGGGAGCCTTTACTTTTCTTTATTTCATAGTTCATATCTCAAGTTTCCTCAAAATATCTAATCTTAATGTTTCATCAAAATCTCACATCTATTCGTTTCCAAGATAAATACTCCAATGACATTTTCATTCACATAAATTGCTCCTCAAAATTTAGATTGATTACAAGGTCTTAAAATGATAAATATATTAGGCTTAAAATCCAAAAAAAAATTATTATAAAATCATATCAAACTCAAATTAAGATTCTAATCCAATCAAAATCCTTTATAAACATCCCTTTACATTTCTAAGGTCTTACATTGCCAAAACCCAAAATTTCATCAAAACCTTAACCCAAAAATATC
The DNA here is from genome assembly GCA_006871305.1 of Vachellia collinsii. NCBI lineage: Eukaryota > Viridiplantae > Streptophyta > Magnoliopsida > Fabales > Fabaceae > Vachellia > Vachellia collinsii. Next base: position 5,312 of record QFDD01005654.1, on the reverse strand, counting down.
TTCAACTCAGTACAAAAATATAACCATTAAGAAGAGAAAAATGCTTAGAGCAACTTTCATGAAAGAAGAGAGGTGAAAGATAGAGATTAAGGTTACCTAAATGAACCCCAATTGACGCCCTAGGGGAGCTCCAAGCAACGCTAGCGTGAGAGGAAAAGAAAGGAGGAGAAAAAGGAAAAAAAGAGGGAAAAATGGGAGGGAAAACATGGGCCACGTGACCTGCACATATTCACTTAACGCACTATCGCTTAACAAAAGACATTCGCCACAGTGAAATCAATGGATCGCCATGGCGAAGATTTCTCGAGACTAAAAATTGGACGTTGGCCATGGCGAAACCAAATGTTGGTCGTGGTCAAATGGTACCCAAGGAAAAAACCCTGAAAATAAACATGAGATCACAGCAGCGAAACTAACAATTAGCTGCGGTGAAGATGTCCCAAGAGCAACATTCGCTACTTGACAAAAAATTGCCGCGATGAAACCAAGAGTTGGCAGCGATGAAGGGAACCCAAGAGGAAAAACTTACTTATAACAATGGTTGGCTACTACGAAGCCCTAGGATGGCCGTAGCAAAAGCCTCCAAACACACTAAAACAAAATTTCCAAGCATACAAGGGAAACTCTAATTGCAAAGATTGCCTCTAAATCATAATTACCTCCTAATTAACATTTAGGATGTTACACACCCTAATTCCTTTCAACTTTGATCAGACTTGCCCATCAGTCGGCTACAACTTTTTGGCTACCTAGCAAACCTGATTAATACCCACTTCCACAACCAAGACATATCATTAAGAGGAGGTTCATCCTTGAACCTTCTTGATAGAAGTGATATTCAAACCCATGTACACTCTGAAACCTTAGAAATGAAGTGCTAACCATCAAGCCAAAAGTTTAAACTAGTAGTAGAAATGTACTTCATTTTCCTTCAACTCATATCAAACACGGGATCAATCTGTCCCCACAACTTTGTGGATTTCCTAGAAAAACCTAGTTCACACCTCTTTCTAAGACCCGAGACATAAACAAAGTTCTAATAATCATGTCAAAAGCTTAAGTTAGTAGTAGAGATACACCCCAATTCTTCAAAGATGGGCTCACTAATCATGTACAACTTTGTGGACCACCTAGCAAAAACCAATCCACACCCCCATCAAGACCAAAGGCCTTACATTCTCTCCTTATTAAAGAAGGTTAATCCTCAAACCTTTTCGATAGAAATGGGATTCGACTCCATAGAAGCTTTGTTACCAAATCTTATGAAAGAAGCACTGAGCATTATGCCAAGAAGTGACATTTACACCAATGCAAAGAACAAAATACAACACAACACAAGGTGTAAGTATGCACAGGTTTACGATTTTAAAGGAGATAGACCTAGAAAGATATTATAGAGAGAGAGAGAGAGAGAGAGAGCTAATCTTATATAATATCTCTCTTCTTGATTCGGAGAATTTGGTGATGCCAGTTTGATCTTTGAAAATAAATTACCTAAGCAAAGAGAGAATAAACCATTGCTCTTCTCCAAACAACATTTAAGTATCTTTGCTCAGCTAAATAGTTGCTTGACAAGATTAGCAGCTTGTCTGCGATAATAACATCTAATAATTTTTAAACCTTTCCCTCTATCTCAACAACGTTGCCTCCGAACTTTAACAAGAGAAAATACTCATATCTATTCATTATGAGACAGTAGTTCCTCTATCTCAATGGGATTATTTAGATGTTGGAACAATTCCTCCAAATATTGCCTGCAGCCACACCACTGCCTTCAATTCCCTCAAAAGCTCGCCTAGACTACAAACATGTATTATGAACAATGATATGAAAAATATTAGTGAATTTACTTGATGGGATTCTTTAATTAGTTTCCAAATCTAAGTGAGTTGCAGCATATGGTAGTGGGGAAAACGGGAAAAGTGAAATCGACAGAAAAGATACAAGAACATGAAAAATAGAGGATGGATAAGCATACTAAACATAGATTGAGATCTTCGGCAACAATAAAATAACGGATTTAGTAAAATAAAAGAAACAAAATGTATTTGCAACCACTCTTTCTTTTTTTTGTATTAACTATAAAAATGCAAACCTTCTACTCTTTTAAAAACCTTGAAGAAACGGTACTATGGATCTTATTACAAAAACTCCGCCCAACATTTGACACGACTTGAACTTATTTCAAGTTAATAAAATAATGGCACTCTGTAATTAGGATTTCTACAAAAAGACACATAAAAAGCATAAGGATGCATTAATTATACCTGCTAGTAAAATGCTTGTACATGAGATGCTCACACTCCCACTTACAACCTTGAACCATAGACGTGATGAGTCAGACAGAATTATCAAAATACAAGGATATAGAAGTTGCATATCAGTGAAACCATACACCTAAGGATTCCATTTAGTAAAACATCTGCGCTCATCCCATGACAATGAAGATTTCATTCCAGTGGAGAATCCATAGATGGTCTAGTTAATTAATATCATTCTGTCAACAAGAATATTTTGCAAGAATTCAAATTAATATCACCATCAATATGACTAGGGTAAATGAACAATCGTATTAAATTAAAAATTTAAAGGTGGGAGAGATCGACTTGCTGCAAGGAGCCATTATTTTTACATGTTTTTTGGGATCAGATTAGCTCAATAAAAAAAACTATCCTATTTAAATGATAACTAAGAGATTATATCGGTAGATGATACCTTGTTTGATTGGAAGAGTCAAGGAAAATCTACATCAGTAGAATCTACAAGAAGATCAGACAAAAGCCCTCAATGGCAATCAGGCAGAAAGGACCAAATTGTCCATCAAAAACCACCATCAAAATGGAATATCAAAGGCAAGAAGCTTTGTTTGCATCATAAAGCCCTCAGAAACCACCATCGGCATATATGTCTCGATTCAATCCATAAGGATCTGGAGCCGGAAGTCGATCACAACAAAATCATGAATCAAGATATGAAGAGGAGGTAGGAAAAACTGTGGAACAAGGAGTATAAATTATAAACATCTTGACATATGAAATTTTCTTATAAAGCATCACATAACTTAAGTATAAAAATACTGGGATATGGAACTTCCATAGTAGCCAGCGAAGACATCAATCAAAGTATACAAAGAACAAACATAAGCTAAACCACCGAGAACAAATCAAGAATAAAACTTTTGAATAAAAGCTATGATTTGGAGACAACGTCAAAAATCTAAGCACAAGCAAAAGAAAGCAAAGGAGACTCACAAGAATACCCCTCCGGCTCTGTGATTCTTCTATAGGGCATGCTGGGAGAGCTTCTGTTCTAAATCATCAATCAGTTCTACCTATGCTCATGGGTATTAGATAGAGTGACAAGATGAAGTTGAAAGGTCGTACTCCTCTTTTAACGACTAACAGTCAAATTTTAGCTAAGTTGGGAAAAAGGAGCTGTTAGAAATAAAATATGGAAAGAATTTTGGAAAAATAGCAGTAGAGTCCCATAGAAACAGATAATATCAAAAAAAAGTCCCATGAATTTCATCCTCTTGCAGAACGGTCCCTTGGGACCCTAGTGAAATATGAATCTCATATGCAATTACCCTTATGCCCTTAGTTATACAAAAATGAAACAGAAGAAGCTTTCAATTCAGTTCTAGCCCGCGAGTTGCAAACAACGCAGGGAGCAGAAGAAATATTATATTCTCTGGTTAATGTTTTCGAACCTACTCTCCTCTTGATTTTAGATAAAGCTGACTAAGCGCAAAGGTAAGGTAGATGATGCTTTTCTCCATGATTATGATTTGAGATCATTATTATAGATTTTTCTTTCTTTTGCATGGAAATCTTCTCTTTTGGGCAAAGGTTATGGCTTGAGCTCATATTTGTAAGAGTTGGTTAAAATAAGGAAGTAAAACAAACTTATGTTGAAATGTGCTTTGTCCACAATATTTAATGTTTTTTTGGGGTTGCATTGTGGTTGGGTATAATAATGGGACATTGCTTTGTTTTTATGGTTGATAATGGATATGTTCCCTTTTTTTTTGGTCAAGGATAAGTGGGAATAGGTGAATGTAATAAGGGTTGTTATGTTGTATGAGTAGAAATTTGTTGTGAATAGGTGCATGTGCAGTTGTCAATATGGATGTTTTAGTTCGTAATTACAAATAGTTTGCTGCATGTTATCAAGTTTATGGCGAGTACCTCCAGGAAGAACTTGTTTTGTTTCTTTCATGTAGGGTAAATTTATAAATAATAGAGAAGATAATATGCAATATATTGGTGGTTCTGCGAGAACAAGACGTATGAAGGAAGGCACAACGTATGAGGAGTTGAGAAAAATCATATCATCAATAAGTGGAAATAAAAGTAATGATATTGTTGTGAAATTCACAGTTGCCTTTGATACATTGACATTTGTAGATCTTGTTGATGATGAAGGATCACACCATTTAATCCATTTTAATAGAGATAGTGCTCAAGTGTGTGTTGGAGAGAATGGAAACAACGACAATACACAACTGGTAGTTGTCAATGGTGAGATTAATTGAGAAAATGAATTATTTCATAGCAACTCTAGTTTATTCGTGTAACTCGAGTTAACATATTATATAGTCTGCCATTAAAGGTTCCAACTTGAGTTGCAATGGAAAACTCAAGTTCTCATGTGTTGTTGTGTAATTTCGAAGGCCAAAACTTGAGTTTTTGGAATAAAACTCAAGTTTATATCAGGAGTGCTGGATTCTCAACTGTGGGTTCTCAGCTATCATGTACTTGTCAATCCTGCTGAACTTGTCAATGGTAACATGTGGACTTGTTAGTGATGGCATGTGGACTTGTCAACGGTTGCTTTCTAGACTTATTAATGATAGTTTGTGGACTTATCAATGGTGGCATGTGGAGTTGTCAATAGTGGCCTCTGGACTTGTGAATGGTAGCCTTTAGATTTGTCAATGGTGGCTTGTGGACTTATTAATGGTGGCCTATGGACTTGTGAATGGTGGCTTCTGGACTTGTCAATGGTGGCATGTGAATTTGTCAATATTGCCTTCTAGACTTGTCAATGGTGGCATCTAGACTTGTTAATATTGCCTTCTAGACTTGTCAATGATAACTTGTGAACTTGTCAATAGTGGTTTGTAGACTTATCAATGGCTCTTGGACTTGTCAACAAGGTAGGAACTCGAGTTTTAAGATACCTTGTTGACAAGTCCAAAAGGCAAACATTGACAAGTACACAAACAAGTCTAGAAGGCAACATCTTAAAACTCGAGTTTGAAGTAATGTTTTCTATCATGATAACTCGAGTTACATACTTTCATTCTCATT